>BMAO01033913.1:0-38458 GCA_019973975.1 Trichonephila clavata
CAATATTTTATTTTTATAAACGAGGCACAAAAAGTCAGTTATAAAAATATAATTTTCATTTTAGAACATATAAACCGTACACGGATTGTAAGACCATTTCTAAAATACTAAGAGTTTTTAGAGGAACAAAAACATATAATTTTGGGTAGTTCAAATTTTAATATAATACGCAAATATATATATTATTAAGCAAATACGTTTGACAAGAAAAAAGTAATTTATTTAAATCTTGTATTGCATGAATAAAATAAATCAAAGATCCTCCTGAAATAAACACAATTGAAGGGAAAATGTTTAATTTGCAATCGATAGCATATAAACGTTTCTGTTAGAGGTATCCCCGAAGTGACGCAATCCTATTCGGTAAAAAATAAAACTTACTGCTGGAATCATACAATTTCCTAATGAATGGGTGAATCCGAATATTTTTTTCATTTGAACTGTTTGGACGGAAATGGCTAAATAGGAACATTTAATAATTTACAAAATTAACCGTTATAGTTTATATAATTTCTTAAGATTACAAAAGGTGTATTTCGGAAGCATAAGTTTTAATAGGAGTACGGCTTATGAAAAGTAGAACAAATATATCTGAAGAACTATGGTTTGTTACCTTAAATATTGTGAGTGATTTTGGGGTTTATTGGCGCAAGAGCCGATTTCGGCTATACTGCGCCAAACATTTGTTTTAATATCTGTGGTCTAGACGGGAAGAGAGAAAGAAAGAATGAATTGAATGACAAGAAAAAGGGTCGAAAATAGAGAAGGATTACTAGGGTACCCCGGGTTCGTGAAGCCCGTGTTTGCCAAAGACAGTAAACCCCGTGGGAAAAGGAAAAGATCACTAGGGCACCTCGGGATTGTGACACCCGTACTCACCTAAAGAAGGTGATCCCCCTGAGGGGCTTAAATATTGTGACACACAACAAAGTATATTGGAATTCAATTCCCCAATTCATGTTAATAAAAATGTATGAAAAAACTGCAAGACTTATATTTGTATTTGTAATTATTATAATTTTTCCTGAAAACTGCAATTTCTTGTGCGGCACCCGTCAAAACCGCTGGGCCCTCACTTTTTGCCCAGCTCACCCCTACCTAAACCAGCTCTGCTCTAGCAAGTGAAAATGCCGTCTTCTGTTTATCAAGGTTATGTATTGCAGACTGCATCCTGTATGTTAGATGTTCGTTTTTTTCTTCTACGTCAATCTGTTAAAATCTGAATTTAAAATTATATGAAATTCTTAACATTCGCAACAATGCCCTTTATAATTTTTTTAATAGTATATGAATGCGTCTTCAAACATTACATTACATTTATGTTGACTTTTTAATTAATATTAAGTATAACTTAACGCAGAGATTTTCTGAATTTTAAAATAGATAGTTCAAAAACTCTTGTAGATATGATCATAATTTTTCATTCCTGTGTTTTAGCTTCTCAGTAGTGCTTCTACTTAAAAATTTATTGTATATTCCTCAAATTTTTCAGCATAATTTTTGCTCTTAACATACAGTTTTAACCGAATTGTATGAAATTTACGAAATGCATTAAAATGCTTAAGATTCTTATGTTAAAATTTTAATTTAATATTTTATTCGAAGAATTGTTAGTACTTATTTTAAATAATTTTTAACTGAGTGTGTGCACGATACATAAATATTTTTTCTGAAATTTCAAATACAATTTCTAACATAAAATTCCTAGTTTTGTATGAAAATCTGGATATTTTCTGAATGGTTAATTATAATAGATATCCAGATTTTAATTTCTTGTTCTTCAGTTAGCTTTAAAAAAATAAATATTTAGAAATTTTGCATAAACAAATATGTTTAAAATTTTTTTTCAAATTTATCTTTATATTTATTTATATGCGTAAATGTCAACTGTAAATGTATCCGAATATTTTTAAATGGCTTTGGGTTGGCTCACGTATACCAGGGTGCGAGCCAAGTGAAAGGCATTTTGAATTTTCACGCATTTCTTGGCATGTTCTTTGGTTCCATAACGAACTTTAGGTTTCCAAATGTCTTGAAACGAGCCATCCTGCTCACAGGCCAGAATCATGTGCCGATGGGGTATTTTACCTTCTTCCCTCTCCAATCCATCACACAGACACCAGATGGGTAAAAGGACAAATTTATTGCGAATGGGTTCCATCTCCCGACAAAATATGAGAAAGACGTCCTGTTTCACCATAATGTGAAACCAATCCAAATCATGGCACAGGTAGCGCTGAAAGATGCCATGAACGTCCTTTCCCAAACCGCTCGCTTCCGTAAATTCGATTCCACGGGGCCATAGGTCAGGTTTTTCAAACACTGAATCATAAAATCCAACAGAGGTGGGGTCTTTGCAACGATGATAGAGGGAGTGGGGCGTCGAGAGGAAAGACTTGCACTCGCAAGGGACATCGGAATAGTCATAATCCAGGGGGGGTTCATCGTCTTTCCTTTGAGACACAAAACCTTTCAAGCAATCCAACACATGTTGCACATTCTCACGCGTCATTTTTTGTCCACGAGGCCAAGAGGTGAATCCCATGCAAAAAACGCACTCGAGGCGATTGCTCAAAGAATGTTCCTTCAAAGCATGGGTGGAATAGTAATGACCAAAAGTCATGGATTCAAAGCAAATGGGACAACGGACGACATTAGCCTTGGAGGAATGGATAAGCTTGTGAAGCGTCGAGTAAAACATGGTAGCAGCACACCAAAATGATTCTGAATACATATGTTTAAAGGTGGGGGGGGGGGGTTATACATTGGTTCACTTGGACGATAGACAACATTTTTTTACAGTCGTGGAAAAAACTTTTTAAATCCTTCTGTTACACTACCGGTGTAAAGGTCCATCTTCTCCTTCCCTCTTGAGGTGTGGTAGAAAGTCTATTCGATAGTGACACATGCACTCTTTGCAAAACGGTTCCCTCTTGAGGTGTTGTCGAAGGTCTATTCGAGGGTGACACACACACTCTTTGCAAAACGGTTCCCACTTGAGGTGTGGTAGAAGGTGTATTCGAGGGAGAGGGTGACACATGCACCCTTTGCAGTACAGTCATGGGTCTCACGACGGCCACGGGTCGGGGAACCTGAGGATCTCTTTCTTGCCACGTAAACTTTATCTCGTGTTCAAAATGTTTTTGACCCTCCTTAGGGGAAGAAATCGTATAAAGTGTATTCCGCGTGGTGCTCTTCTCGTGGCGCATGACCAGGGAACTCATCGTGTCTTGCTTAGGGCTCACAACCTCCATTGGGTAACAGGGCTCGAACCCAATCTTCTGCCCCCAACAACAGATCGTTGAGGCTGGTAAAGACTTTCTGGTCCTGATGTTCAGCCCGTCTCAACGATTTCATTTGCAGATACGCATTCACCTACCAATGATGAGGGAATAATCGCTTTCGGGCCCAAAAGGTGTTGGTGTGGGGCCACACATCCAGGGTGGTGTCGTGATAGGTCAGGGTCAATTCGGGAAAATATGAGACGAGGGTAGGTAGAATAGAGTCTCGCATGGCCTCCAAGGGCACCGTGCCCTCCTCCGTGACATGGGGAGTGATCAAAGGATGGTTTTGTAGGTACCAAAATCCAGTCTCGGTGCGTTCAAATTGGCCCTTGAGAACACCAGGAGAAAAAAAATGGAGGGGTAAACTAGAAAATTCCAGACGAGTGCCGACTCGACACGGTAACACATACTTGTCCACAAAGGTGGGAAAGATGACTCGTGGAACAATAATGTAATAACGACGATGTGATTTGTAAATTTCAATCATCATAAAAGTGTCTTGAGTATCAAGACTCGCTAAAACATTTAAACTCCCCCCCCCCCAAATTTTTTTTTTTTTTAATAATTTACTTCAAGCTTACACATTATCTTTTCGCTTCAAGCTTACACATTTTTTCTCTTCACGTTTAAACATTTTCTCTCTCTTTGACATTTTCCTTCTACTTGGACCCTTCAGTTGGCATTTTTTTCCAAGTGGGTAGGAGGTTACACATGGGTGACTTGTCCCTCCCAGTTAAACTGTTTCATCGTTTCGTGGACCATGTCATCCGCTTGGTGCTCTTTTCCAACATAATGCATCACCTCGGGTAGAATGGGATCCAAATACATGTAGGTGGCGAGATCGGTGGCTCCAATCACCAACTCCCATTCATGGTTGTTTCTCTCCAAATAATCTTTGACCAAATGGTACTTGAGAAAGTGTTCCAACTCGTCTTGAGGCACTCGCACGATATCACTGTGATCCCAACCATCGTGGTCTCAGAACAGGGAAGGAGCTTGCTTCAAGTTTCGGAGGACATCTGAGTAGGTAAAGGATTGTAAGCTTCCCAGAGTCGGACGAATCTCGACCTGTTTATTATCAAATGGACTTTGAAGAAAGATGCGACAAGGAACCCATTGGGATTGATAGCGCATCCATTCGATGGAAACGAGATAGTCGCAATTGGTTTGGGTAGCCATGACAAGAAAAAAAATCGAGCAGCTGAGAATAAATGAAAAGAGTGTGAGCTTGCATATAAAGGTGAATTGAAAAAAAAAATTTTTTTTTTCCAGAGTTTCATGCTTGTAATCTTAGTTTGTTTTCATAAGGTTGTAGGAAATTTGTAGGGTCCATTAGGGTAAATCCTTCTCTTTTGGGTGTATAGTGACAAGTTTAAGCCTGTTTAGTGACACGTTTAAACAAATCTGTTATAAATGAGTGCTTTGTGTTGGGTAACAACTCCCAACGCAGGTCCTTTTCAGATTCGACACCATTTTCTATGTTAGAATCTATTGACACATTCAAGCATCTCTGTTATCAATTGACCCATTGTGTTGGGTAACAACTCTAATACGGGTACATCTTCATTTTCAGATTCAGCAACACTTTCCATGTCAGAATCTGAAGGCAGGTCCGATTCCGTGTCGGAAGAGATGGCTTCAGTCACCCATAAAGGTTCACCGCTCAGTAAATCTCCAAAAATACAAAATCTGTATCCAGATGGACCACATCCAATAGCCGTTTTATCTCGTTTACATAATTTACGACGACAAAAGGGACATGTATTTTTACCGCTTGTAACCCATTGTTTTAAACAATTGGAATGAAACTTGTGCTGACATTGACTCAGTAGGTACCATTCCGCATCATCGCTACTTAAACAGGTAGAGCAATCGTGGCTTGGGCAAGGCTCGCTACTCAGGGAGCTGGAATCGTGGGTTTCGTGTGGGGAAAGCTCGTCACGGAGAGAGCTAGAAGCATTGGTTTCGTGTGGGCCAGGCTCGTCATGGAGAGAGCTGGAATCGTTGGGTCTGGAACGTATCATCCTAGTAGGGATCAATAGGCTAGGTAGGAAGCCTTTTGGCAGTTTCCTGCGCACTGGTTGAGACTCTTTAGAATAAAAGTCAATTCGACAACACTGGTATGAATGTGAATACAAATTAAAGCCTGCAAGAATTTGTACTAAGACATTTAAAAAAAATTTTTTTTTTTTGGATAGAGTAAAATTGTTTTATTTCTTTTAGTGTACTTCCTTGGAGAGTGTTTCAGTCACTTTCACCCCTCCAAACAATCTCTTTAGGACTTTCCGTCCTTGCCCATGCCTCTTGAATGTACGCTCTCTTCATCTCCATAACTTTTATAAACATCCCCCCAACACTATAGCCAAGAGACCCAGGATCGCCACAGAATAGAGACGTTCTTGGGAACGGTCTTGATCCACAGCGTTCAGATGGGATTCGGCCACTTTGAGAGCAATCAATTTAATTTCAAACATTTTCACTGGAAACTTTTCATAGATGAAACGTAGATGCAACATAAACAACAAGAGGAGGTAGGATTCCGTGACTAAATTGATCTTTCCCTCGGGTTTCAAAGCATCCAACCAGTGTTGAATGTCAGAGGGGTGGGGTGCGGACAATGCGTCCACATTCTTTTGTATCAGGGAGGTTAACTTGATAGTGAGCCTGATATGGTTGGACAGGAGAATGTAATGAATCCATTGGGAGAGTTTCAAGGGCCGTTGGGAAGGGGGGATGTGTTCCAAGGGTAAACGCAGAGGTTCCAATTCTTTGGAAAACTGATCGGCAATATCACTAAACATGGCTTGGTTTTGAGTGTACATGAAAGCTCGGTCACAGGAGAAATGTTTATGAAAAAAAGGGGAACGTTGTTTATCAATTCACCTAGTAAAGATTCAAAGTCATAATGATGATGTTTACAACACAGCAAAGAAAATGAGAGCTTGAGTTGAAAGCTCAATCTTTTAAACACAATAAATTTCTCAAAAAAAAAAAATTTTTTTATTTATTTTTTTTTACTTGACTTGGTAATTGTTTTCAAAATATTTTCCTCAACACACTTTTTCTTTGGAAAACATTTCTTGTACTCTGCGATACAATGAAACGATATCCAGTCATGCTTGCACAAAATTAGGTGAGTTTTTTCATGATTCAATAGTCTTGAAGAGATTTATCCGTGAAGGGTTCCTTTTTCTCCAACCTCAGGTCCTAACGAGATGGGTTTAACCTTCTTTTCAAGAGTCCCCATGCATCAGATTACAGGGTTCTCGTTTCGTCAAACGTCTCCACAACAAATAGGCTTTGGTGACGGCACAACTCTTTTTATGGCACATTTTGCATGGATATTTCAATTTATTGGGTTCTGGGTCCATATAGACGTTCATCTCTTCGAGGGTCATTCTTTTCAAAGACAACAACAAGCCTGCCACATACACGTCCATGATTTTACATTCCACGAGCGCGGCCATCACTCGCGTCTCCCACTCAGGCACGAGAGGATATCGAAACCAGAGTGTGTCCATGACGACCACACATTCCGATTCATCCACCGCCAACGCGACTAGTCCTCCTGGTTGGTGACGAGAGATGAATTGCAAAGGAGTTTTAGCATTGGCCCAGGATGTGGATTCCATGGTATCCATAATCTCTCCACCTTGTTTTCTACGAGATGACAACAGTTTGTTGGATGGGTGTCAAAGTATGGGTTTCAAACTTTGGGTTTACAATTTCCAACGATGGGTTTCAAACGATGGAATTCAAACTATAGGTTTACTATTTCAAACTTTGGGTTTAAAACTATGGGTTTCCAGGAGCACTTTTCTTGACATTTTCCTCTTTGGTCTCCAGGGGTCGCTTCTTTTTCGTCTGCTGTTCACGGCGCCATTCCGCAATCTCCGTCACCTGCTCTTGGACCGACTCCACGTACCCGTCTCTCGATTCGGGGCACGTTCCCTCAAAAATACTTTCCAAAAAGGATCGACATTCGCGAGGGGTCTGCACGAGCCCCGAGCGATACAACTGACGGACGGCTCGGACGTGTTTGCCACGCGCCTCTTCGGCCTCGTAGCGAAACAGGTCGATATATTTCTTGGGATCCTCTCCCTGGTAGCCGTCCATGGCAAAGAATTCGTACACTGTTTTGGGATCGCTGATTTTCTGTAAAATGCTCGCCAACTTGATCAGATCCGAGGAGCGCACATTGTCTCGACCCAAAATACGCTCGACGCAATGCTGCTCATCCAACGTGGCCTGTTTGGAACGGAGAGTCCAAATGTGAAGCAAATCCTGGTGGAGATGGGGATCCATCAAATAGGGCGCTTGGCGAGACACTTCCAAGACGTGGGACCAGGGTAGATGGAAGGAGTGAGACACGCGTTTCAAAAGGCGCAGGACGAGCGTCTCAAAGGTCAAATGGAGATTGTCGTGTTGTTCCATCTCTCGTGTAAAGACATTGAGGCAGAGTTGACTGTCCATGATGATACTTGATTCTAGCGGTTGAAACTTTGAACGATGTAATATACTATTAAAAAAAAAAGTTTTTAATTTTTTTTTTTACATTGTCAGTTTACAAGATTTTTATTCTTCAAGCAAAAATCATATCCCGTACCTTCTCGAAACTGTTGGCCGAAAAACATTTTTTCCGTCGAGCGGTTCACTTGTACCGAGGGTGCTTCTATACACATGTGAGCACAATTTCGTTTCCAAGCTTCAAAGCTCAAAATTTCCAAGGGAGATCGTTCAGGATTTTTCGCTAACCCATCTCGCATCAAAGGCAGAGGTCGACCCGTTCGACATTGATACTTTAAAATAGTCATGATATTTTTCATCTGGACACTGTTTTGCAAAGGTAATTGCTCTTGCACCACTCGCATCCAATTGAAAAAGTAGGCCACAATACCACATTTTTGAAAGATGGCCCGAATATCGGAAAAGGCTAACACGCGTTCAGCGTCTAATCGCCTCAACACGCCCAGCCAATGTTTAGCTGACGTTCTGTACACTACTTTGTGTTGTCGGGTACCACGATAAAGGTACACGTATTTAAATATTTATAGGTCCCATTCAGTGTCCTACCCTTTTTGTACGGGAGGCCACGGGTCAAGAGACAGGCATCGGGTAACCGTTGGAGCAACTCTTGACCCGTATACCCTCGTGTGAACACGGTCGAATACCCATGGCGTGTAGCCAATTCAAAGACTTGGGTCTGAGTGGAAAAACAATGCAATTCACCTAACAACAAAGCATCGACGTGAAAAGCATCCTCTCGTTCTTCTTGCGATTTTAAATGTTTACTATCCAAAGTGCCTGGCGTATCAGATTTGGTCACGCGACACGTCAATTGAATACCAAAAGCATCTCCAGGGCTCGGAAATCGTTTTCGTATCAACCAAACAAATTTTAAACATAAATCGGGTAGACATGCTTGATGTTGGTTGAATCGTCTCAAGTCGGGAACCGATTGTTCGAGATGGTGTTGAAACAATTCCAAAATGGCCTCCAAAGAATGAGGTTGAATAAGATGTAAAATCTGTTGATATATATCGGGTTGGACTGTGGCCACATGATCAAAGATAACGCGAGCGGAAGACATTTGCTAGTAGAATGAGTGAAAGCCGGATTGTGTTCAACTTGTTACTTGGAGTATATTATGAAGAAAAAAAAAAGGAAAAAAAATTTTTTTTTTTAAGAGTAACAATGTTAGTTTACAAGAATTTATTTATCAAGCAATAGTCATATTTCAACATGTCCAGGACATGGTACACTCTAAACACTTCCACTGTCTGTATTCTCTTCAACAAGACCATTATTCACTTTGTCGTCCAAGGACCATGTCATTCACTGGTGGCAAGTCCATTAAACTGGTAAAGATCCTTTTTCCTTCGGTTCGAGGATTTCGTAAGCGTTTCATTTGCAGATAAGGCAACACAATCTCTCGTCGTCCGCCCGCTTGGTCCAAATATGTACACTTGTTTGGGGCGTATATACTCTTAAAATTGGAAATTGACGAATAAATGGATACATTACCATATCCAGCCAAGCTTCGGATGTAATGCTCCATCAGTTCTCTTCCGAGGCATATTTACACATGAACGCACGTCCATCTTCTTCACAGATTTCATCAGGAGTCTCAATATCCAAATTAAACTGGAATCCAGTGTCTGTCCGTATACACTCGACTACCACAATATGATCAATCGGATTACAACCCTGCAACTCGATTCAAGTGCCAACAGGACAACTGAGAACGTACTTTACCAAAAAATCTCGAAAAGTCTTGTGATGGACCATGACCATATAACTTGGGTCAGATAATCTTATGAGAATAGGAATCATCTTTACTACAGCACCAAATAATCTGTTGTGTATATAATCTGCACCCAATGTGCCGTTGAAACAAATCAAATAATATTTTGTAGCAGGCAAGTAGTATCTGGATGGCACTCTGAAGCTCTAACAAAAAACTTCAAGTGACCACAAAAAAAAAAACCAAAAAAAAATTTTTTCAGAATAAATTCTATACAATTTTTTATCTTGTCATATGTACAACATTGCACCACACAAATATTTCTTCCAACCAAACAATCTATTCCCGGATTTTGTCGACTTGCCCCAAAAATTCATGAAAACTTTTGTAGATTTTTTTCCTTCAGGTTGTGGATTTCGCACAGACTTCCATTGGATATATCCCACCATTTCCAATCCGGATGCGGTCGTTTTCCCACCGTCCATACCATATGATCCGTCCAAATGAGGAGCTTCACCCGGTCCGTATACACATACAAAGTGGGAGGTTTTGTATCAAATCCATCCAAAATTAAAGTCCCCATAGTCTCTGGTGTCAGGATCCATTCTATTGGATTGGACACGTAGGCAGACACAAACATATTGCAATCGTCCGCATGCAACATGGGATCATACAAAAATCCTTCTTCGGTTCGTACAAAACGATTGGTCAGATAATGGTCCTTGCGTCCATTGACGTGCAATTCCGTTCCTACAGGAACATTTAAAATGTAATTCTCTACGAAATTGCGATACACCCATCGATGAATGATGAGCAAATAATGACTGTCCAAACGATACAAGGGATGCATGATGAGTTTCAAAGTGTAATATTGCAAACTCTAGTAATTTTACGAGCAGGTCTGTTGAAGCACGCTCTCTATAACCTGCACCCAATGTGCCGTTGAAAAAAATTAAAGTTCAATAATATTTTGTAGCAGGCAAGTAGTATCTGGGTGGAACTCTAAAGCTCTAACAAAAAGCTCCAAGTGACTACAAACTTATATTGAGAAGAAAAGAAAAAAAAATTTTTTTAATTTTTTTTTAGGGTGGCCCTATGCATGTTTGTCTATTTCCTATGATATGGATTGTAAAAGAAGTGTATGTTTACATTGCAAACAAAACACAACACCATTTTGACAAATCAAATCATGTTTATTAAGGTCAATTTTACAAACTTTTTAACATAATAATTCATTCAATGTATGTACAATTCTTTCTTTTTTGGTTCGGAGACCGTTTTTGTTGAAATAAAGGTCAGGCTCCCAGTCAATCTTTCTTTCTTTGCAACGGCGAGGGGCAACGATAACGTTGGCTTTTTCTGTCTTCAACTGAAACATGGGTTTAACCCTCTTAGCGGTTTGAACGTCTTTTTCCGCACGTCTAGAGATGCTTCGAAAACGCACCACACGTCTTTTTCTCACTTCAAGAGAGTGCTTCAAAAGCGGGTAGGCCGTGTTTTTCTGAAATCCTTTCCCCTCTTTTATGGTTTAACACCATGAAAGATAATTAGGGACGGTTGTAGCGACACAATGGTCACTGACAGGAAGTTTTACAGCTCTCGGGGAACCCTGCGTTTTGACCCTGAAGCAAACGTAAAAAAGTTGGGAAGTATTTCTTTAGACACCTTAGTGAACGAACTATAAGTTATAGTGTTTGTAATTTAGCTTCATTTGAGATATTATTGCGTTTGAATTAAATAAATTCTTTTTGCACTTTTAGCAATTTAACTTTTTTTTCAAGTTTTGAAAAATGTTCCAACGTATAAATAAATATTATATAACTCACTTTTGATTTTATATTAATTTGAAGTTTTAATAAGTTGGGACTGTAATCTGCTATTTTATATAGTTGGACAAATAACTTTTTAAGTATATTCTCTTTGTTTAATTAACTCGTATTATTTTCTTCATCTTAAAATGATGAAACGGAAAAAGAAGTTTTTAAAATATATAAATCTCTATATAATAACTAGAACTATATTTAATTGCTTCATTTTTCTTCTCTTAACCAATGTTTTCAGTTTTTAAACCATGATTATTTCATTATAAGGTGTCAAAAAAGTTAATAAGAAACCGAACGCTTCAAAATTTAAAACCTTTTAAACTTTCCAACTACTAAAAATGAATAATTTTTAAACTTTTGCATCAAATTATTTGTAAAAAATTCTTACGCTTTCATAAAAATAATAATGAAAAAACTAATTCAGATCCATTATTTATTTATTTTTAATTTTAAAGCCAGGTGTTCAGGGCACGTATTGTTACAATACACCAAATTATATTTGAATTTAAAAAAAATGCTTCAGTTTCAGTTTACTTCAGAGAAAACATGAATGAGGGGTTTTTTATACCAATTCATATTTTTAACCTTGAATATTTGAATAAATAGGAATTAAAAATATTCGGATACATTTACAGTTGACATTTACGCATATAAATAAATATAAAGATCAATTTGAAATTTTTTTTAAACATATTTGTTTATGCAAAATTTCTAAATATTTATTTTTTTAAAGCTAACTGAAGAACAAGTAATTAAAATCTGGATATCTATTATAATTAACATTTAGAAAATATCCAGATTTTCATACAAAACTAGGAATTTTATGTTAGAAATTGTATTTGAAATTTCAGAAAAAAATATTTATGTATCGTGCACATACTCAGTTAAAAATTATTTTAAATAAGTACTAACAATTCTTCGAATAAAATATTAAATTAAAATTTTAAAAGAAGAATCTTAAGCATTTTAATGCATTTCGTAAATTTCATACAATTCGGTTAAAACTGTATGTTAAGAGCAAAAATTAAGCTGCAAGATTTGATGAATATACAATAAATTTTTAAGTAGAAGCAATACTGAGAAGCTAAAACACAGGAATGAAAAATTATGATCATATCTACAAGAGTTTTTGAACTATCTATTTTAAAATTCAGAAAATCTCTGCGTTAAGTTATACTTAATATTAATTAAAAGTCAACATAAATGTAATGTAATGTTTGAAGACGCATTCATATACTATTAAAAAAATTATAAAGGGCATTGTTGCGAATGTTAAGAATTTCATATAATTTTAAATTCAGATTTTAACAGATTTACGTAGAAGAAAAAAACGAACATCTAACATACAGGATGCAGTCTGCAATACATAACCTTGATAAACAGAGAAGACGGCATTTTCACTTGCTAGAGCAGAGCTGGTTTAGGTAGGGGTGAGCTGGGCAAAAAGTGAGATCCCAGCGGTTTTGACGGGTACCGCACAAGAAATTGCAGTTTTCAGGAAAAATTATAATAATTACAAATACAAAAATAAGTCTTGCAGTTTTTTCATACATTTTTATTAACACGAATTGGGGAATTGATTTCCAATATACTTTGTTGTGTTTCTCAATATTTAAGCCCCTCAGGGGGCTCACCTTCTTTAGGTGAGTACGGGTGTCACAATCCCGAGGTGCCCTAGTGATCTTTTCCTTTTCCCACGGGGTTTACTGTCTATGGCAAACATGGGCTTCACGAACCCGGGGTACCCTAGTGATCCTTCTCTATTTTCGACCCTCTTTCTTGTCATTCAATTCATTCTTTCTTTCTCTCTTCCCGTCTAGACCACATATATTAAAACAAATGTTTGGCGCAGTATAGCCAAAATCGGCTCTTGCGCCAATAAACCCCAAAATCACTCACTCACTCACAATATTTAAGGTAACAAACCATAGTTCTTCAGATATATTTGTTCTACTTTTCATAAGCCGTACTCCTATTAAAACTTGTGCTTCCGAAATACACCTTTTGTAATCTTAAGAAATTATATAAACTATAACGGTTAATATTGTAAATTATTGAATGTTCCTATTTAGCCATTTCCGTCCAAACAGTTCAAATGAAAAAAATATTCGGATTCACCCATTCATTAGGAAATTGTATGATTCCAGCAGTAAGTTTTATTTTTTACCGAATAGGATTGCGTCACTTCGGGGATACCTCTAACAGAAACGTTTATATGCTATCGATTGCAAATTAAACATTTTCCTCTCAATTATGTTTATTTCAGGAGGATCTTTGATTTATTTTATTCATGCAAAACAAGATTTAAATAAATTACTTTTTTCTTGTCAAACGTATTTGCTTAATAATATATATATTTGCGTATTATATTAAAATTTGAACTACCCAAAATAATACGTTTTTGTTCCTCTAAAAACTCTTAGTATTTTAGAATTGGTCTTACAATCCGTGGTACGGTTTATATGTTCTAAAATGAAAAATATATTTTTATAACTGAATTTTTGTGCTTCGTTTATAAAAATAAAATATTGCTTTGGGCTATAGCTTATAAATGTACTTAAATAAGTGGAGGAACAGTATTTTCACATAATATGAATATTTTTGACTGGAGTAAGTCAGATATTTATATTTCAGTTTCTTTACAATTTGAATAAAAGTTGTAAGCAATTTTATGAAGAGGATATTGAGTATAAACTCCTTGGCTATTTAAAAGTAAAATGTTTTATTTTGATACCCCACAGCTCACTTTCTAAAATAAGACTCATTTACAATCATATGATCAGCTTTGGTGATATTTAAATTTTCAAAAATACTCTACATGTACGAAAACATTCTTTCAAAACCATACATCTCATCCCATTCTCTGTCTTCTCCACAGCAGGCATTATTTTTTTATACTCAAAAAATTGAATACAGCATTTCCGAATGTTATTTTTTTTAAAAAAATTAATATGAATACAATGCGGAATTGTCGGTTAGCTTCACTGAGCAAAATTGTTTTAAGTGTACTGTTTTGAAAGACAAAATTAATTGGGAGAAGTTTTTCTCTCATTAGAATTTGTAATGATTGAATTGTGTGAAAGTTGTATTTATCGGTGAATTTTCCGTTAACACTAAAGAAACAGAAAAATAAAAAATTAAATTGTAATAGAAAATGGTTCGAAATACTTTTACATTTTGAAGAAAAATATATTCCCATTAAAATAAAAATAAAAAATTTGACTAAATTTGCTTTTTGCTCCGTCACAAATGCCTATGTAAAGAAGGTATTTTTGTTTAGTACAAATTGTTTGACTATGAAATAAAATTTAGATTTTTTCCGAAAAATTAATTTAACATAAAATCATCATTTATAGGATTAGAATATATATAAATTAAAAGTATTGAAATCCCTCTTTATGTTACTTTAAATTTAAAATATAATTGAATAGAGGAAGATTGATTTCATTTCATAAACATAATCGTCGTATGTAACGATACTTCATTTATTCTGTTATTGTTTAAAAAGAGAGAGAGAGATGGTCACTTTTACTCTTTTTTACATAGTTACTTTTTAAAAAACATTACGATGTATTTGTGTTTTCTTAGTCTCATATTCCACAAATAAAAAATACAAGGTACTTTTTCCTAGCTCAAATCGTTAGTCCAAAATAGTTTATTTTTCTTAAATTAATTTTTTTAAATTTTGTTTTGTTTAAAATAAACAAGTATTTTTCAACTTTTCACTCAGAGGGTTCCCTCTGAGTGTTCATCCTTGTTCTGAAAAATCATCCGGAAAGCGTTTACTTCTTTTTTGAGAATTCCTTCGAAAGTGCAACACATTTAATTCCTTTCCCCTTTAAAGTTAGCGGGAGGTCTACAGGGGAAGATTTTATTACTCAGTTCGTCCTGTTTGTTGCTTTAAAACCGGGAGAAAACTTGTTCACAGCTGTGACGTTGCCTTGTGCGAATTTTGAGTGGAAAAAGCGCGTCCACGTGGTTGTTTGATCGGTAAGTCACAATAAAAGTGAAGAGTTAAAAAAAATAAAAATCCGAAAGAAAGAAACTTGTTACAAAAGTTGAAAAATACTTGCTTATTTAAAACAGAACAAAATTTAAAAAATTAATTTAAGAAAAATAAACTATTTTGGACTAACGATTTGAGGTAGGAAAAAGTACCTTGTATTTATTGTGGAATATGAGACTAAGAAAACACAAATACATCGTAATGTTTTTTAAAAAGTAACTATGTAAAAAAGAGTAAAAGTGACCATCTCTCTCTCTCTTTTTAAACAATAACAGAATAAATGAAGTATCGTTACATACGACGATTATGTTTATGAAATGAAATCAATCTTCCTCTATTCAATTATATTTTAAATTTAAAGTAACATAAAGAGGGATTTCAATACTTTTAATTTATATATATTCTAATCCTATAAATGATGATTTTATGTTAAATTAATTTTTCGGAAAAAATCTAAATTTTATTTCATAGTCAAACAATTTGTACTAAGCAAAAATACCTTCTTTACATAGGCATTTGTGACGGAGCAAAAAGCAAATTTAGTCAAATTTTTTATTTTTATTTTAATGGGAATATATTTTTCTTCAAAATGTAAAAGTATTTCGAACCATTTTCAATTACAATTTAATTTTTTATTTTTCTGTTTCTTTAGTGTTAACGGAAAATTCACCGATAAATACAACTTTCACACAATTCAATCATTACAAATTCTAATGAGAGAAAAACTTCTCCCAATTAATTTTGTCTTTCAAAACAGTACACTTAAAACAATTTTGCTCAGTGAAGCTAACCGACAATTCCGCATTGTATTCATATTAATTTTTTTTAAAAAAATAACATTCGGAAATGCTGTATTCAATTTTTTGAGTATAAAAAAATAATGCCTGCTGTGGAGAAGACAGAGAATGAGATGTGATGTATGGTTTTGAAAGAATGTTTTCGTACATGTAGAGTATTTTTGAAAATTTAAATATCACCAAAGCTGATCATATGATTGTAAATGAGTCTTATTTTAGAAAGTGAGCTGTGGGGTATCAAAATAAAACATTTTACTTTTAAATAGCCAAGGAGTTTATACTTAATATCCTCTTCATAAAATTGCTTACAACTTTTATTCAAATTGTAAAGAAACTGAAATATAAATATCTGACTTACTCCAGTCAAAAATATTCATATTATGTGAAAATACTGTTCCTCCACTTATTTAAGTACATTTATAAGCTATAGCCCAAAGCAATATTTTATTTTTATAAACGAGCACAAAAATTCAGTTATAAAAATATATTTTTCATTTTAGAACATATAAACCGTACCACGGATTGTAAGACCAATTCTAAAATACTAAGAGTTTTTAGAGGAACAAAAACGTATTATTTTGGGTAGTTCAAATTTTAATATAATACGCAAATATATATATTATTAAGCAAATACGTTTGACAAGAAACAAGTAATTTATTTAAATCTTGTATTGCATGAATAAAATAAATCAAAGATCCTCCCGAAATAAACACAATTGAAGGGAAAATGTTTAATTTGCAATCGATAGCATATATACGTTTTTGTTAGAGGTATCCCCGAAGTGACGCAATCCTATTCAGTAAAAAATAAAACTTACTGCTAGAATCATACAATTTCCTAATGAATGCGTAAATCCGAATATTTTTTTCATATAAACTGTTTGGACGGAAATGGCTAAATAGAACATTTAATAATTTACATAAATTAAAACTAACCGTTATAGTTTATATAATTTCATAAGATTACAAAAGGTGTATTTCGGAAGCACAAGTTTTAATAGGAGTTTGGCTTATGAAAAATAGAACAAATATATCTGAAGGACTATGGTTTGTTACCTTAAATATTGTGAGTGAGTGAGTGATTTTGGGGTTTATTGGCGCAAGAGCCAATTTCGGCTATACTGCGCCAAACATTTGTTTTAATATCTGTGGTCTAGACGGGAAGAGAGAAAGAAAGAATGAACTGAATGACAAGAAAGATTGTCGAAAATATTGAAGGATCACTAGGGTACCCCGGGTTTGTGAAGCCCGTGTTTGCCAAAGACAGTAAACCCCGTGGGAAAAGGAAAAGATCCCTAGGGCACCTCTGGATTGTGACACCCGTACTCACCTAAAGAAGGTGAGCCCCCTGGGGGCTTAAATATTGTGAAACACAACAAAGTATATTGGAAATCAATTCCCAAATTCGTGTTAATAAAAATGTATGAAAAAACTGCAAGAATTATTTTTGTATTTGTAATTATTATAATTTTTCCTGAAAACTGCAATTTCTTGTGCGGCACCCGTCAAAACCGCTGGGCCCTCACTTTTTGCCCAGCTCACCCCTACCTAAACCAGCTCTGCTCTAGCAAGTGAAAATGCCGTCTTCTGTTTATCAAGGTTATGTATTGCAGACTGCATCCTGTATGTTAGATGTTCGTTTTTTTTCTTCTACGTCAATCTGTTAAAATCTGAATTTAAAATTATATGAAATTCTTAACATTCGCAACAATGCCCTATATAATTTTTTTAATAGTACATGAATGCGTCTTCAAACATTACATTACATTTATGTTGACTTTTTAATTAATATTAAGTATAACTTAACGCAGAGATTTTATGAATTTTAAAATAGATACTTCAAAAACTCTTGTAGATATGATCATAATTTTTCATTCCTGTGTTTTAGCTTCTCAGTATTGCTTCTACTTTAAAATTTATTGTATATTCATCAAATTTTGCAGCATAATTTTTGCTCTTAACATACAGTTTTAACCGAATTGTATGAAATTTACGAAATGCATTAAAATGCTTAAGATTCTTCTTTTAAAATTTTAATTTAATATTTTATTCGAAGAATTGTTAGTACTTATTTAAAATAATTTTTAACTGAGTATGTGCACGATACATAAATATTTTTTTCTGAAATTTCAAATACAGTTTCTAATATAAAATTCCTGGTTTTGTATGAAAATCTGGATATTTTCTGATTGGTTAATTATAATAGATATCCAGATTTTAATTACTTGATCTTCAGTTAGCTTTAAAAAAAATAAATATTCAGAAATTTTGCATAAACAAATATGTTTAAAAAAAATTTCAAATTGATCTTTATATTTATTTATATGCGTAAATGTCAACTGTAAATGTATCCGAATATTTTTAATTCCTATTTATTCAAATATTCAAGGTTAAAAATATGAATTGGTATAAAAAACCCCTCTTTCATGTTTTCTCTGAAGTAAACTGAAACTCAAGCATTTTTTTTTAATTCAAATATAATTTGGTGTATTGTAACAATACGCGCCCTGATCATCTGGCTTTAAAATTTTTAAAAAAAATAATGGATCTGAATTAGTTTTTCCATTATTATTTTTATGAAAGCGTAAGAATTTTTTACAAATAATTGGATGCAAAAGTTTAAAAATTATTCATTTTTAGTAGTTGAAAAGTTTAAAAAGTTTTAAATTTTGAAGCGTTCGGTTTCTTATTAACTTTTTTGACACCTTATAATGAAATAATCGTGGTTTAAAAACTGAAAACATTAGTTAAGAGAAGAAAAATGAAGCAATTAAATATAGTTCTAGATATTATATAGAGATTTAGATATTTTAAAATCTTAATTTTCCGTTTCATCATTTTAAGATGAAGAAAATAATACGAGTTAATCAAGCAAAGAGAATATACTTAAAAAGTTATTTGTCCAACTATATAAAATAGCAGATTACAGTCCCAACTTATTAAAACTTCAAATTAATATAAAATCAAAAGTGAGTTATATAATATTTTATTTATACGTTGGAACATTTTTCAAAACTTGAAAAAAAAAAAGTTAAATTGCTAAAAGTGCAAAAAGAATTTATTTAATTCAAACGCAATAATATCTCAAATGAAGCTAAATTACAAACACTATAACTTATAGTTCGTTCACTAAGGTGTCTAAAGAAATCCTTCCCAACTTTTTTACGATTGCTTCAGGGTCAAAACGCAGGGTTCCCCGAGAGCTGTAAAACTTCCTGTCAGTGACCATTGTGTCGCTACAACCCTCCCTAATTATCTTTCATGGTGTTAAACCATAAAAGAGGGGAAAGGATTTCAGAAAAACACGGCCTACCCGCTTTTGAAGCACTCTCTTGAAGTGAGAAAAAGACGTGTGGTGCGTTTTCGAAGCATCTCTAGACGTGCGGAAAAAGACGTTCAAACCGCTAAGAGGGTTAAAAATTGAGCCCTCAAAAATAATGAAAGCTTTAAAGACATTCTAAAGGTTTTGCGCATGCGCTAGAATCATTATTATTTTTTTTTCTCCCTCTGTTTAACGCTCAGTGGCCAAGGTCAAACTTGCTGTTCTTGGCAAAACTGAATGAGTGGAATAAAAAATACTGTAAAAAAAATATAATTCTGAAACATATATTAGTCTCACACACAGTATTATTTTCTTTTTGAATGATTTTGTGCAGTGAATGTAAATAAATTTCCAGGCTTTTTCATTCTTATATATTTTTAATCTAACATTCAAAAACAACGAAATGAAAAAATGAATAGTCCTTTCGATAATTAACGGTGAGAATTTTTGTATTTATTTTTTTAGAAAATGGATTTAAAATAATAGATATTTTACGAAACTAAAGCAATATTTAATTTTTTTATTATTATTATTTATAGATAATGGAATTAAATTAATATATTTTTTTAAAATAAAAGGAATGTTTCTATTATTTCCTTATTAAATTAATTATTTGTTAATAAAAAGTATATCGCCTATTATTTTGGATAAAAATACGTTCTAGAGAGAGAGAGAGAGAGAGAGAGAGAGAGACCTTTTTAAGCTAACTGTAAGTAGCGATTGATTGATTAATGAAAACCTGAAAATTATTGAATTATTTTAGATTCCTAGAAATTATCTATTATTAAAAAATGATGACCTTTTTTTTACTCAAGCATCAAAATAGTTTTCTTTTTATTGTTTAAATTTATTATTTTTTTACTAAAGCAATATTGTTTTTGATATGTCATGAATAGAAACTTGAAGATAAATCTTATATCTGAGGGGAGAGTCAGGGGGAAAATAGTTCTACACTCAAAAAAGCCACCGTAACACCGTGCTGTAGAAAGAGGACTGAAATTTGTCTGACATTAGTAAGATCTGGAAGATATATTTTTTTTTTAAAAAAAAGGGATTTGTAGTGACGTTAATATAAAGGAATCACACATATACCAGGAACTTTGATAAAGGAAGGTGAATTTCCATGGCAGTATGTTATGCATTCGAAACAAATTTTAATAAAACACTCAAAATACTTAAAACAATCATTTAATAATTTCTTCTTTTATAAAGATAATTGCATGACACATTTTCCCCGTGTGTCGAATATTTCAAAAAATCCTCACAATTTTACTTCAATACTTAAAATAGTAGTGAAATTTTGAAATTTGAAAAATTTCTACTTTTTTGTCTTTTTTCAACATACAACTATATTTAAAAAGGCTACATTTCACCCTGTTTGCCTATTCGAGAATTTTGGTGACGGACCTCGAAATTTTCAACTATTCTCAAGTGACGAGGACGACAATTGAGCTTTCACCCATCTTTAATAATTACCACACCACACCAACGCAAGAACAAATTTCGAAAAAGGGAGTTTTTATGACATAGTTAAAGAAATCACTCAGATCGTGTGCACACACACAAGTGCTATCGGCCTGAGGGAAACACGAAATTTCCATGGGGATGAAGTTATTCACTCGGTAAAACGAAAGAATTGGAAAGTGAGTGGGTGATTTTTAAATTCGCACTGAATGCCTATTCGAGGGTTTTTGGTGACAGACCTTGAAATTTTCAACCATGCTCAAGTGACGAGGACGACACATGAGCTTTCACCCATCTTCAATAATTACCACACCACACCAACGCAAGAACAAATTTCGAAAAAGGGAGTTTTTATGACATTGTTAAAGAAATTACTCGCATCGCACGCACACACAAACACAGATGCTATCGGCCTGAGGGAAACACGAAATTTCCATGAGGGTGAAGTTATTCACTCGGTAAAAGACCGTGCAACGCAGGGCTAAGCGGAGAGGAAAGAAACAAATAAATCAAAGTAATTTCGGAAAATAATATTGGAAGTGCTGAATTTGTGAAGATTGAGCGAATATTAACGTCCCACTGTTCAGCTACACGAGGCCTTTTGGGGACGGTCCACGTAATTTTGAACCATGGTCAAGTGACGCGGACGACACCTGAGCTGGCACCACCCTCTCCTAACTACCACACCACACCAACGGGATGACGTTTGAGCTCAGGATTTATTTTACGTGCATCCCACCCCTACACAGTGGGTCTTCAGTGGTACTAGGATCGAGAATTTGTGAAGAGAAGGGAAAATTTTAAGCAACAAAGCCATGACACGCACTCACGGGTCATGCACTCACATCGTACGCGTCAAACCCCACAAAAGTGTTGGCGTTAGAATAAAAGGAGGAAATTAACATGGGGGGATTAAGTTATACCCTTGGTATAAGCCCGTGCAACGCCGGGCCATGAAAGCTAGTCTACACTATTAAAATTCGAAGGTAAACAAACGTAATCTATGTGCGTCTATCTTCTCACGAACAGCACCACGCAGAAAGTCGCGGAAGGTACCAAAAGATCGGGAATTTTCCGGGGAAGCCGTATTGCCTATTTATATTCCGATATTGTAATTAGTTAAAAAGATATTAATTAAAAACCTTAAAACGCCGAATTATTTTACTCCTGCCGGTTGCTTACTTGACGGAACTTCCCTTCCGTTTCGGCCGAGCGGTAATCTTACGTTTTCCACCATATTAAAATTGTCATCCGATTTTCGGTGTCGAAATTAGACAAAAAATAATTACAGAATCGGAAAGATCATTTATTTCGCCACGACACGGTGTAATTTTTTTTGTAAAATAACGATATTTTCTATTTTTTTCGAATTTTTTAAATAGTGTTAAAACTGATGCGTTTTTATGAAAATTATTTCTAAATTGTGGGTATGAATTACTTTTCGTGTTATTAAATCGATATTCTACACTTATTAACTTCAAGCCTTTCTCTTTTAGATCCATTCATTTAAAAAATAAAATTCTAAAAACTTTTTTTTTATAGAATTTTTAAAAAGTAGTCTTAATTTTTACTTCACATTGAATAACTTCGTCATTTATGAAGGTAATCTCACAAAACCTTTTTTCCGTGTGTACAGTAATATTATCCGTAACATATACGAAGATTGAAAAAATTGCTTCAAAATTACGGATCCCCTCAATTAAAAATTAAATTCAATTTGAACCGACCATTCATTATTATTGCCTGTTTTCTGTTCTGTTACTAACCTGCGTGGCGTGATTGGCTAACGCGCCGCTCTCGCGAAGTATCTTAATTCTTTCTTATGTCTAGGTTCGAATCTAGCGAATTTCATTTTGTTCGTTTCTGCTTATTTTTCCCACGTAAATTAATTTTACTGATAAATACTTATTTTAACATGATCCTCTGTTATTTTAATGTACTTTTCATTTTGCCTTAAAAAAGGTTTTTTTCTGATTTTTAATCATTCAAAGTAATTTCTATCTTTTTCAACAATTCCTAACCAGAAGCTTTCATTTCTGTTTATTATTTTACGTAATTTTTCAGTGCTGCCATTATTTAAGCAAACGGAATGTCACAATTAATTGCTAAATGAATATTTTTAATCAATTTTAATGTAAAAATATTAATAAGTTATAGTTTTGTATTTTATAAATATCGATGAATTTAAAAGAAAATGATTTTTAAAAAGTTCATTGATATTTAGAAACAGTGATTAAAAAAGTAAAATGCCGAAAACTATATGTCACAATTAATTGCTAAATGAGCATTTTTAATCAATTTTATTAAAAATAATTAATAAGTTAGTTTTGTATAATATAATTTTTTCCGCAGATACGTGTTTAAATAATTTTAACACAGAGTGGAATGAAAAACTATAAAATTAAAATTAAAGAAATTAAATGTTTTTATCAAATAGTATTCTTTTTTTTTTAATGTTTTTTTCAGTGAATGTTAGCATATAACTAGGTTTTCCCCCCAAAGTGGATTTTTAACACTTATATATGTTTAATTAAACATCCAAATGTTTCAAGAGCTATCTGTAGAATTTTTTTTATTAGTGTTTATTGATAATGGATTTAAATTAATATATTTTTTTAAAATTAAAATGCATTCAATGCATTTCTGAGATTCATTTAAAATATTTATCAGTATCGAAATTTTTGTTCTCTTTTATAAAATTTATAGTTTACTTTAAAATAATGCGTAATTGCATGAAACTTCCCCCCCCCCTCCCCGTGTCAAATATTTCATAAAATTCTCACAATTTTACTTCAAGAATTAAAATAGTAGTGAAATTTTGTAATTTGAAAAATTTATACTTTCTGTTCTTTTTTCAGCATACAACTATTTTTAAAAATGCTACAGTTTCGTTTCCGGGAAAAAACTAAAAAAATTTAATGTTTTTATCAGATAGTATTATTTTCTTTTTGAATGATTTTTTTCAGTGAATGTGTACTTATAACTAGGTTTTTTACATAGTGTTTTTCTTAGCAGTTACAAATGTTTAATCAAACATCCAAACGTTTCAAGAGCTATCTGTAGAATTTTTTTATTATTATTTACAGATAATGTGGATTTAAATTAATATATTTTTTAAAATCAAATGAATATTTCTATTATTTCCTTATTAAATTAATTATTTGTTAATAAAAGGTATATCGCCTATTATTTTGGATAAAAATACGTTCTAGAGCCTGGAATAAATATTTGTCCTCAGTGCCAGCCTAGCGGTAGCTAGACCTTCTACTTCAGTTACACAGTATATCTAAGTAAATAAAGTGAGAATGATAGGTTCGCCTAAGCTAAAACTAGCTTCGGCGGTCAGGAGCTGGTGGGGGGAGGTGGAACATAGTTTCCGTAAACGGAAAACAGCTTTTGCGTTTCGTTCTTCAATCCGAAAAGGGGGTTTTCGTTACGTTTAACAGCATGGGGGGGGGGTGGAATTCTTAGAAATCAGGTAGTATCTTCGTTGAGCTATGAGGCAAACGGTACATGAGGTGAGGCTGGTTCATGAAGTTAGATTGAGAGCTAATCGTTGGGTTGTCATGATTGCAGAATGGAAAGTTGCAGAATGGAAAGTCGAGGAAACATTCGCTATTAGGGTGTGGATGGGTTCAACACAAAGTTCTTCGTGGAGAACAGATCTTGGGATGTACCTGTTTATTACGAAGTCTTTGAATATCATTTAATTGTGTGTTACTGGCAGATCCCCAAATGGGGCATGTATACGTTAAGATGGGGCGAAGATAGGTTTTGTAAATAAATATCCGGTTATTTAAAGAGAGTTTGGATTTCCTTCCAATCAGTACGTTCTAGAGAGACATTTTTAAGCTAACTGTAAGTAGCGATTGATTGATTAATGAAAACCTAAAAATTATTTATTATTTTAGATTCCTAAAAATTATCTATTATTAAAAAATGATGACTTTTTTTTTACTCAAGCATCAAAATAGTTTTCTTTTATTGTTTAAATTTATTATTTTTTTACTAAAGCAATATTGTTTTCGACATGTCATGAATAGAAACTTGAAGATAAATCTTATATCTGAGAGGAAAGTCAGGGGGAAAATAGATCTACACTCAAATAAGCCACTGTAACACAATGCAGTAGAAAGAGAACTGAAACATGTTTGACATTAGTAAGATCTGGAAGATATTTTTTTTTTCGAAAAAGGGAATTGTAGTGACGTTTATATAAAGGAATCACACACATACCAGGAACTTTGATAAAGGAAGGTGAATTTCCATGGCAGTATGTTATGCATTCGAAACAAATTTTAATAAAACACTCAAAATACTTAAAACAATCATTTAATAATTTCTTCTTTTATAAAGATAATTGCATGAAACATTTTTCCCGTGTGTCGAATATTTCAAAAAATCCTCACAATTTTACTTCAATATTTAAAATAGTAGTGAAATTTGAAAAATTTCTACTTTTCTGTCTTTTTTCAACATACAACTATCTTTAAAAAGGCTATATTTTCGTTTCCGGGGACAAAAAATTGCAACGAAAGAACTGAAAACTGAGTGAGTGATTTTTTAATTCGCACTGTTTGCCTATTCCAGGGTTATTGGCGATGGACCTCGAAATTTTCAACCATGGTCAAGTGACGAGGACGACACCTGCGCTTTCACAAATCTCTAATAATTAGAACACCACACCAACGCAAGAACAAATTTCGAAAAAGGGAGTTTTAATGACATAGTTAAAGAAATCACTCACATCGCGCACATAAGAGCTATCGGCCTGAGGGAAACACGAAATTTCCATGGGGATGAAGTTATCCACTCGGTAAAAGTCCGTGCAACGCCGGGCTAAGCGGAGAGGAAAGAAACAAAGAAATCAAATTAATTTCCAAAAATAATATTGGTAGTGTTGAATTTGTGAAGAGAAGGGAAAATGTTAAGCAACAAAGCCATGACACGCACTCACGGGTCATGCACTCACATCGTACGCGACAAAACCACACAAAAGTGTTGGCGTCAGAAAAAAATGGAGGAAATTAACATGGGGGGATTAAGTTATACCCTCGGTATAAGCCCGTGCAACGCCGGGCCATGAAAGCTAGTCTACACTATTAAAATTCGAAGGTAAACAAACGTATCTATGTGCGTCTATCTTCTCACGAACAGCACCACGCAGAAAGTCTCGGAAGGTACCAAAAGATCGGGAATTTTCCGGGGAAGCCGTATTGCCTATTTATATTCCGATATTGTAATTAGTTAAAAAGATATTAATTAAAAACCTTAAAACGCCGAATTATTTTACTCCTGCCGGTTGCTTACTTGGCGGAACTTCCCTTCCGTTTCGGCCGAGCGGTAATCTTACGTTTTCCACCATATTAAAATTGTCATCCGATTTTCGGTGTCGAAATTAGACAAAAAATAATTACAGAATCGGAAAGATCATTTATTTCGCCACGACACGGCGTAATTTTTTTGTAAAATAACGATATTTTCTATTTTTTTCGAATTTTTTAAAATAGTATTAAAACTGATGCGTTTTTATGAAAATTATTTCTAAATCGTTGGGTATGAATTACTTTTCGTGTTATTAAATCGATATTCTACACTAATTAACTTCAAGCCTTTCTCTTTTAGATCCATTCATTTAAAAAATAAAATTCACAAAACTTTTTTTTTTATAGAATTTTTAAAAAGTAGTCTTAATTTTTTCTTCACATTGAATAACTTCGTCATTTATGAAGGTAATCTCACAAAACCTTTTTTCCGTGTGTACAGTAATATTATCCGTAACATATACGAAGATTGAAAAAATTGCTTCAAAATTACGGATCCCCTCAATTAAAAATTAAATTCAATTTGAACCGACCATTCATTATTATTGCCTATTTTCTGTTCTGTTACTAACCTGCGTGGCGTGATTGGCTAACGCGCCGCTCTCGCGAAGTATCTTAATTCTTTCTTATGTCTAGGTTCGAATCTAGCGAATTTCATTTTGTTCGTTTCTGCTTATTTTTCCCACGTAAATTAATTTTACTGATAAATACTTATTTTAACATGATCCTCTGTTATTTTAATGTACTTTTCATTTTTTTTTTTTTTTTTTTTTTTTGCCTTAAAAAAGGTTTTTTCTGATTTTTAATCATTCAAAGTAATTTCTATCTTTTTCAACAATTCCTAACAAGAAGCTTTCATTTCTGTTTATTTTTCCCACGTAAATTTTCAGTGCTGTAATTTTTTTTGTAAAATAACGATATTTTCTATTTTTTTCGATTTTTTTAAAATAGTGTTAAAACTGATGCGTTTTTATGAAAATTATTTCTAAATCGTTGGGTATGAATTACTTTTCGTGTTATTAAATCGATATTCTACACTAATTAACTTCAAGCCTTTCTCTTTTAGATCCATTCATTTAAAAAATAAAATTCCCAAAACTTTTTTTTTTATAGAATTTTTAAAAAGTAGTCTTAATTTTTACTTCAACCGAGCCGCCAAAGATCATCGCCTCGAAGCCCCACCTACCGGCCTGATCGCCACTCATCCAATTGCTAAGCTCCATACTATCCAGCATGAAAATGCAACTTAACCAAGACCTATACAGAACTTTTCCTAGCCAGATAAGGGTCTGAGGGTTCCCAGAAACCCATGAACCCGAAATTATATCCGTATTTTTTTCCCCCCTTGAAAAAGGTTTTTTTCTGATTTTTAATTTTCTTCTCCCGGAAATAGTCAGTTAAATAGACATAAATTCCATAGGCAAAAAAAACCTATGTTCATATTATATATTCTTTATTATTAATGTTTTTTTTAAATATCAAAAATCAATAAATTTTTTACAATACATTTAAATGTAATCGTGAATCGAATTTTTTCAATCGTTATGTGACAATCGTGAATCTGGCTGCTCTGGCTTACCGCCATTTCTAAAATTTTTTTGCATTTCTATGGTCAAAGAAAAAAAAGCTAAAAAATTTTTTTGCATTTCTTGGACAAAGAAAAAAAGATAAGTACTCTCTTTTTAAGTTTTAATTAATATTTTTACTTTGTTTGATTGTTTCTGTTTTAGTTTAGTTGTCGATTTTCAAAGGAATTACTCAAACCTAACGTATTTATTTGTAGAGTATAGTGCAAAACTTTAAATTCATTTTGTATGTGTCTTTTTTAAAAGTTAAGCTGTTAAGTTTTAATTAATATTTTTACTTTGTTTGATTGTTTCTATTTTAATTTTGTTGTAGATTTTCAAAGTAATTCTTCAAACGTAACGTATTTATTTGCATAATATTAGATCAGTGATAAACTTTAAATTGTTTTTGTATATGTCTTTCTTAAAAGTAAAAATAGGTGCTTGAAACTTTATTTTGTAGTAATTTATTTAGCATGTTTTAATGTTGAAAATCATTGCATCGTATTAATTCAATTTGTAAATCAGGTCTAGCTCTAAAGTTTTAAATAGTTTTTTCCCCCCGCTTTGTTTTGATTGTTTTTCATCTGCAATGCCTAAACGGAAAAGAAGCATTACATGTGATGCTGCCCGTAGAAGGCAGGCAATTAGAGAAGGCAAAAGAAGAGCCACTGAAACTGAAGGAGAAAGAAGTCACCGATTGGCAGCCATGGCACAACGTGACCAGGAGAGAAGAGCGGAGGAAACGGAAGAACAGAGAAGTCACCGATTTTCAGCCATGGCACAACGTGACCAGGAGATAAGAGCGGAGGAAACGGAAGAACAGAGAAGTCACCGACTGTCAACCATGGCACAGCATGCAAGAGGACGCCGTCTGAACGTCACTGAAGAACAAAACTTCCTTCAGATACAAACTTTTTATGCCGCAAGAACCTTTCTTTACCCGGTTGTTGAAGAGCATAACTGTGGAGAAATGGGCAATGTTTGTCTGAAATGTGGGGGTTTGTATTTTGGGGCAGAAAAGAATGTCAGAGGAGCTTACACCCATTGCTGCCATAATGGGAAGATAATTGAAGAAGCTTCAACATATCCAGTAGAAATGAAAGGATTGATGGATGGTAGCCATGATTTATCTGAGCATTTCAAGAAAAACATAAGCTCGTACAACAGTGCTCTGTCCTTTGCTTCAATGGGCGCACAGATTGTACCACCTGCCGGTAGAGGAGCATATTGCTTCAGAATTCATGGTCAAATTTATCACAGGACTTCTCATTTACATCCAGCTCAAGCAGGAGAAGAAAAATTTGCTCAGTTATATGTTTTGGATTCTGAACTTGCTACTTGTCGACGAATGGAGCGTTGTCAAAATTCTGAATGCAATCTGGAACTTATGAGAAGATTTGATGAGATAATTAGAAGAGTCAACCCTTCTGCTGCTGCGTACAAAATGATGTGGGAACTGGAGCAGCAGGTGATTCGTGAAGAAGGACATGAGGCGTCGGAAAACGTTACCATGTACATCAGTGATAAGAGACTTGATTCTGACCAGCACAGAGGAAGATATAATGCTCCCAAAACAAATGAGGTTGCAATGGTGTTTAAAAGCTCTGATGGCATTCCACCAAATAACCGGGATATCTGCATTTATCCCAAACAACGCCAACTGTTCAGGATTAATACTCTCAATCCTAACTGCGATCCAATGACTTACGTTTTATTTTTTCCATGTGGTGAGAAAGGTTTTCGCGTTCATCAAAGTTTTACTGAGTTACAGTTTTATGTGCACCGTTTATCAGTTAGGAAAGATATTTTCAATCCTATTTTGTATGGAGGTAAGCTTATGCAGCAGTATGTTGTGGATTCTTATGTTAAGGTTGAGGGTAACCGTTTGAATTTCATTCGTCACAATCAGAGAACACTGCGAGTTGAATCGTATTTGATACTTTTTTTCATTTATGTATCACATATAAAAGTATTTCTTGCATGTGAAAAATATTTTACATGTATAAAATAATGAAAATATATAATTAAGTTTTTGAATTAAATACCTGCATATTATCTTTGAAAAACATAATAAAACTGATAATCTTTACTTTTTTTCTTTAAAAAAAAAAAGGGTAGTCTGAAATTTAAAAAGATACATTTTTGATTCTGAAAAATATGCACAATTTCTTAAAACTGCAATTGCAAAAGTCAATTTCTTTTTTAAAATGTATGATGTGCTGGTACCCTTGAAAATTTAAAAATGTAGACATTAATAATGCAAGATAAGTGTACACATAATTAACTATTAAAACAGTTCTTTATGTAAACACTTATTTTGTGTATTGTGGAGTGAAATGTGGAACAGGGTCCTCGCCCCTCTCTCTGGAAACTGTGCTTTAAATATAATATTTAATGCACAGGCTAATGGTTCCACACAATTTTTTTTCCAATACAAAGGTAGTTTTAAATGTTACAAAAATTAAATAAATGGATACTGTTATTATCAATTTCATTTATCATGTTTTTTTAACTGTTAGAAAAAATTTCATACCACTGAATTCATTACCAATAATTTTATGAATTCTTATAAAAAATATTTCTTGAATATGTGAAACATTTTATACACATGTGTAAAATAATGAGCAAAACATAGTTAGCCATATATTTTTAAAAAATATTATAAAACTTATTATCTTTATTTTTTTAAAAAAATTAGTTTCAAAAAAGACACTTTATGAATTTCATTTGTCATTTTGTACGTTTTTTTTTATCAATGCACATATGTATGCACTCGGTAAAAGCCCGTGCAACGCCGGGCCATGAAAGCTAGTCTTACACTATTAAAATTCGAAGGTAAACAAACGTATCTATCTATCTATGTGCGTCTATCTTCTCACGAACAGCACCACGCAGAAAGTCGCGGAAGGTACCAAAAGATCGGGAATTTTCCGGGGAAACCGTATTGCCTATTTATATTCCGATATTGTAATTAGTTAAAAAGATATAAATTAAAAACCTTAAAACGCCTAATTGTTTTACTCCTGCCGGTGGTTTACTTGGCGGAACTTCCCTTCCGTTTCGGCCGAGCGGTAATCTTACGTTTTCCACCATATTAAAATTGTCATATAATTTTCGGTGTTGAAATTAGACAAAAAATAATTACAGAATCGGAAAGATCATTTATTTCACCACGAGACGGTATAATTTTTTTTGTAAAATAGCGATATTTTCTATTTTTTTCGAATTTTTTAAAATAGTGTTAAAACTGATGCGTTTTTATGAAAATTATTTCTAAATCGTTGGGTATGAATTACTTTTCGTGTTATTAAATCCATATTCTACACTATATAACTTCAAACCTTTCTCTTTTAGATCCATTCATTTAAAAAATAAAATTCCCAAAACCTTTTTTTTAAAGAATTTTTAAAAAGTAGTCTTAACTTTTACTTCACATTGAATAACTTCGTCATTTATGAAGATAATCTCACAAAACCTTTTTTCCGTGTGTACAGTAATATTATCCGTAACATATACGAAGATTGAAAAAATTGCTTCAAAATTACGGATTTTAAAAAAACAGTTGTGGTTTTCATAAACTTATGTTTTTTTGAGAAAAAAAATTAAAAAGTAGTAATTTGTTTATTTTTTATTTCAAAGTACGTTATTTTTGCAAATAGTTGGTGATGTTTGAGAGCATTAACGTAAAAATTATGCCCTTAAAATGAAAGTAATGATCTTTAAAATAATTCAAAATACGCGATTTTACATTTAGCCAAACATTGGCGTCGAAAATTAGCTTTGCGCCAAAGACTTCTGAAATGTTTCGCCTTCGACCGCATCTAACTCAAGGGTTACACTAAAAAAAATCTGCCTTAAACAGGGGGAAATCAGTAACTTTGGCGAGTAAAAAAAAAATGCGAGTGAAAAATTTTTTTTTCCGTCATCCGACGTTTTCGACCATCTTAAAATTGTCATCGAATTTTTGGTGTTCAAATCAGACAAAAAAATAATTACAGAATCGGAAAGATCATTTATTTCGCCACGATACGGTATAATTTTTTTGTAAAATAACGATATTTTCTATTTTTTCCGAATTTTTTAAAATAGTGTTAAAATTGATGCGTTTTTATGAAAATTATTTCTAAATCGTTGGGTATGAATTACTTTTCGTGTTATTCGTTACACACATACCAGGAACTTTGATAAAGGAAGGTGAATTTCCATGGCAGTATGTTATGCATTCGAAACAAATTTTAATAAAACACTCAAAATACTTAAAACAATCATTTAATAATTTCTTCTTTTATAAAGATAGTTGCATGAAACATTTTTCCCGTGGTTCGAATATTTCAAAAAATTTTCACAATTTTACTTTAATATTTAAAATAAAGGTAAAATTTTGAAATTTGACAAATTTCTACTTTTTTGTCTTTTTTCAACATAGAACTATCTTTAAAAAGGCTACATTTTTGTTTCCGGGGACTAAAAAATTGCAACGAAAGAACTGAAAACTGAGTGAGTGATTTTTAAATTCGCACTGTTCGCCTATTCGAGGGTTATTGGCGATGGACCTCGAAATTTTCAACCATGGTCAAGTGACGAGGACGACACCTGAGCTTTCACCCATCTCTAATAATTAGAACACCACACCAACGCAAGAACAAATTTCGAAAAAGGGAGTTTTAATGACATAGTTAAAGAAATCACTCTCATCGCGCACATAAGTGCTATCGGCCTGAGGGAAACACGAAATTTCCATGGCGATGAAGTTATTCTCTCGGTAAAAGCCCGTGCAACACCGGGCTAAGCGGAGAGGAAAGAAACAAAGAAATCAAAGTAATTTCGAAAAATAATATTGGAAGTGTTGAATTTGTGAAGAGAAGGGAAAATGTTAAGCGGCAAAGCCATGACAAGCACTCACGGGTCATGCACTCACATCGTACGCGTCAAAACCACACAAAAGTTTTGGCGTCAGAAAGAAAGGAGGAAATTAACATGGGGATTAAGTTATACTCTCGGTATAACTTAATCCCCATGTTAATTTCACATATGCACATATGTATGCACTCGGTAAAAGCCCGTGCAACGCCGGGCCATGAAAGCTAGACTACACTATTAAAATTCGAAGGTAAACAAACGTATCTATCTATCTATGTGCGTCTATCTTCTCACGAACAGCACCACGCAGAAAGTCGCGGAAGGTACCAAAAGATGGGGAATTTTCCAAAGGAAGCCGTATTGCCCATTTATATTCCGATATTGTAATTAGTTAAAAAGATATTAATTAAAAACCTTAAAACGCCTAATTGTTTTACTCCTGCCGGTTGTTTACTTGGCGGAACTTCCCTTCCGTTTCGGGCGAGCGGTAATCTTACGTTTTCCACCATATTAAAATTGTCATCTAATTTTCGGTGTCGAAATGAGACAAAAAATAATTACAGAATCAGAAAGATCATTTATTTCGCCACGACACGGTATAATTTTTTTTTTGTAAAATAACAATATTTTCTATTTTTTTCGAATTTTTTAAAATAGTGTTAAAACTGATGCGTTTTTATGAAAATTATTTCTAAATCGTTGGGTATGAATTACTTTTCGTGTTATTAAATCGATATTCGACAGTATTTAACTTCAAGCCTTTCTCTTTTAGATCCATTCATTTAAAAAATAAAATTCCTAAAACTTTTTTTTTTAAAGAATTTTTAAAAAGTAGTCTTAATTTTTACTTCACATTGAATAACTTCGTCATTTATGAAGGTAATCTCACAAAACCTTTTTTCCGTGTGTACAGTAATATTACCCGTAACATATACGAAGATTGAAAAAATTGCTTCAAAATTAAGGATTTAAAAAAAAAATTGTACGTTTTCGTCCTCTCATTCATTATTGTTGCCTATTTTCAATTTTTGCGACGGGTCCCGGTAGCACAGTCGGTAAGCGCGCGTCCCTTCATTTACACCGTAAAGCAGATCGTGTCTTTGCGAGTTCGAATCGTGGATGATCTCTTTTTTTTTCATTTCTGCTAATTTTTCCCACGTAAATTAATTTTACTGATAAATACTTATTTTAACATGATCCTCTGTTATTTTAATGTACTTTTCATTTTTTTATTTTTTTATTTGCCTTCAAAAAGGTTTTTTTCTGATTTTTAATCATTCAAAGTAATTTCTATCTTTTTCAACAATTCGATTTTGTTCATTTCTGCTTATTTTTCCCACCCGTAAATTAATTCTCCCTTCTTCAATGATTGAATTCACTTGCTGCATCCGCACTGATCTGAAATTTACTTCATTTTCAGTGCTGCCATTATGTAAGCAAATGGTATGCCACAATTAATTGCTAAATGAGCATTTTTAATCAATTTTATTAAAAATAATTAATAAGTTAGTTCTGTATAATATAATTTTTTTCTCAGATACGTGTTTAAATAATTTTAACACAGAGTGGAATGAAAAACTATAAAATTAAAATTAAATGTTTTTATCAAATAGTATTATTTTCTTTTTGAATGCTTTTTTCAGTGAATGTTAGCATATAACTAAGTTTTCCCCCAAAAGTGGATTTTTAACACTTATATATGTTTAATCAAACATCCAAACGTTTCAAGAGCTATCTGTAGAATTTTTTTTATTAGTATTTATTGATAATGGATTTAAATTAAGATATTTTTTAAAATTAAAATGCATTTCTGAGATCCATTTAAAATATTTATCAGTATCGAAATTTTTGTTCTCTTTCATAAAACTTATAGTTTACTTTAAAATAATGCGTAATTGCATGAAACTCCCCCCCCCCCCGTGTCGAATATTTCAAAAAATTCTCACAATTTTACTTCAAGAATTAAAATAGTAGTGAAATTTTGTTATTTGAAAAATTTATACTTTCTGTTCTTTTTTCAGCATACAACTATTTTTAAAAATGATGCAGTTTCATTTCCGGGAAAAAACTATCTTTCTTTAAAGAATTTTATAGAAAAAAAAAACTTTTTTTTTTTTTTACAAAACAATGATGTTTTGCATATTTTATGATTTTTTCTCATATGAATCAATATCGTTGCGTTTATATAAAAATGATTTTTAAAACTTTCAGAATCAGTGATTTAAAAAAAAAAGCCGAAAACTTTTTTGAACGTTTTTGTAATAAAACACTCAAAATACTTAAATCAATCATTTAATAATTTCTTCATTGAAAAAAAAAATTGCATTAAATTTTTTCCCGTGTGTGGATTTCGCTTAAAAATTACGGATTTTTAAGATTTTTTTTGTGATTTTCGTAAAATAAAGTTTTTGCGAGAAATAATATAAGCATTATTTTTGTAACTTTTTTCTTCAAAAATTATTGTTGTTTCCAATGAATATGGGAAAACTTGAAATTTTCAATTAAAAATTGAGCCATAAAAAATAATGAAAACTTTTAAAGACATTCTAAAAGCTTTGCGCATGCGTGAAAATCATTATTATTATTTTTTCCCCCTCTGTTTAACGCTCAGTGGCCAAGGTCAAACTTGATGTTGCAATATTTTTTCAGTTATTCATTACTAGATTAATTATGTAATGACAACACTGTATAATCTGTTTTTTTTCTGTGGATAAAACGATAGATTATAGTTTTCTTTACTATACTTTAGCTACCAGTATATAACGATTCATTGGCAAATGAAAATACCACACATACATACAAACCCTTTGTATTATTTTAAGCTCTAAGAAAATAATTATTGTTAAAATAATGAATATGCTTGGTTTTTCGTAATATATTATATCAGAACGTTTCTTTATTGCTTTAAATATACATTTTTTTAAGTAAAAAAGAATTGTTTTCTGTAAATCATTTATCGAAATTTTTCAATCGTTACGTATAAGGATTTCTTATAACTATGATAAGTAAACCATCTGAACTAAAAAGATTCATACTTTGCTCTTTTAATATCAGTGATTGAATAAATTAAATAGCAAACATCATTTATTTGTCACGATTCGGATTTTTTTTCCGAAATAATAATACTTTGCCTATTTTATGATTTCTTCTAAAATGAATAAATATCGATGCATTTAAATGAAAATGATTTTTAAAAAAATCATTGATCATTTAGAATCAATGATTAAAAAAATAAAATGCCAAAAACTATATTTCATTAAAGAATTTTATAGGAAAAAAACAACTTTTTTTTTTTTTACAAAACAATGATGTTTTGCATATTTTATGATTTTTTCTCATATGAATCAATATCGTTGAAGTGAGTGGGTGATTTTAGAATTCACCCTGTTTGCCTATTCGAGAATTTTTGGTGACGGACCTCGAAATTTTTAACCATTCTCAAGTGACGAGGACGACACCTGAGCTTTCACTCATCTTTAATAATTACCACACCACACCAACACAAGAACAAATTTCGAAAAAGGGAGTTTTTATGGTATAGTTAAAGAAATCACTCACATCGCGCGCATACACACACACAAGTACTATCGGCCTGAGGGAAACACGAAATTTCCATGGGGATGAAATTATTCACTCAGGCAAAGGAAAAAATTGGAAAGTGATTGGGTGATTTTTAAATTCGCACTGTTTGCCTATTCAAGGGTTTTTGGTGACGGACCTCGAAATTTTCAACCATGCTCAAGTGACGAGGACGACACCTGAGCATTCACCCATCTTTAAGAATTACCACACCACACCAACGCAAGAACAAATTTCGAAAAAGGGAGTTTTTATGACATAGTTAAAGAAATCACTCACATCGCGCGCATACACACACACACAAGTGCTATCGACCTGAGGGAAACACGAAATTTCCATGAGGGTGAAGTTATTCACTCGGTAAAAGCCCGTGCAACGCCGGGCTAAGCGGAGAGGAAAGAAACAAAGAAATCAAAGTAATTTCGGAAAATAATATTGGAAGTGCTTGAATTTGTGAAGTTGAGTGAATATTAACGTCCCACTGTTCAGCGACACGAGGCCTTTTACGGACGGTCCACGTAATTTTGAACCATGGTCAAGTGACGCGGACGACACCTGAGCTGGCACCCCCCTCTCCTAACTACCACACCACACCACGGGAGGACATTTGAGCTCTCGATTTCTTTTACGTGCATCCCGCCCCTACACGGTGGGTCTTCAGTGGTACTAGGATCGAGAATTTGTGAAGAGAAGGGAAAATGATAAGCAACAAAGCCATGACACGCACTCACATCGTACGCGTCAAACCCCAGAAAAGTGTTGGCGTTAGAATGAAAGGAGGAAATTAACATGGGGATTAAGTTATACCCTCGGTATAAGCCCGTGCAACGCCGGGCCATGAAAGCTAGTATTTTATATTCTTTTTAAACATTTATAAACCCCGTGCACCAAGCAATGTATAACACGGTGGCATACAATACAGACAGAAGAGAAAGGATTACAACACAAACATCCATGCCTTCTCCGGGATTCGAGCCCAGTCCCTGCGGTACCGCAGTCAGCTTCACTGACCACTATACCGGATGGGCGGCATATTTTATTTTTAAACCTCAATTATGAGAGAAATTATCGCAAGCTTGACTTGATTGGTGGTCAAGGCGTGAGGGTCCGCTGAGCTCAAGGGCCCCTGCGCACGGCACCACCTAGCCCATTGGTAGCTACGCCACTGTACTTTATTAAATTTATATAAGATTTTTTTTGTTACGTCTTAAAACGTTTTTAAATAAAATTATTGAATTGAATCGGAAATAAAGAACTGACCTGAAATATTTCAGGAAAGAGAATAATTTAAATCACATTACACCATTCATTCCATTAATTTTATAAATTTCTCTTGTCATTAAACTGTTTAAAAAAGGATTTTGATGCAATTTAATATTGAAGAATATCACAGAAAATTGTTTTGAATGTACAGAAATATATATATATAAATAAAGGTTTCTGCCTTAACTAAAACTTATATTTTTATAAAATTCAAATGAAAAACTGATGTTCCCCATAACAGAAACGAAACAGCCTAAAAAAAGCAGTTTCTTTGTATAGATAGAATGTGGGGCACAGTTTTCATGTAATTGAAAACTGCCATGGGTGGGCAGTAAAAGAGGGGTCAGTTCTCCTATAAATAGTCTTCAGTTGGTTGTAAACTGGACCCTCCAAGAACAAAAATAGAAGGCGAAAGAGAGGGGGTGAGGGTTTCCTGTCTCGAGTTCCCTTTGCACTTAGAATTCCTCTCTCAACTGTTGTAGAAGAGGCTTGTATGATTCTGTGACGTCATTTTCTTTCATCATGACAGCTGTCAGAACATAATCATCAGAAAATGGGATCAAGTAAATGCAAATTTGGAAAAATAATAGCATGAAAAAAATGTTTATTTCAAAGTCAAGAAAATATTGAAAATTAAGAAAAAAAGGCATATATTTTATCTTTTACTAGCTGAAATGCCCGTTCTTCGCACGGGTTAAATTTTAAAAACAAAAATTCTTCTATCATAGCAATTATAAATTTTTTTTAGGGAGGGTAAAACCCTGTATGAAGTAGAAAACCAAAAATTAAAAACACTTTTTCAAATGAATGTTCACATTAGAAATAATTTTAAACAAATTGCAATTTGGCCTTGAAAGTAAATAATAATTTAACAAAAACAAATATTTCAATGTAAGAGAGAAAATTAGCAAGCTAAAGAGTAAA
>BMAO01033914.1:0-29153 GCA_019973975.1 Trichonephila clavata
TATCATTAATCTTATTATACATCAATTAAAAATCATTTATCTATTTATTCATTACCATTGTGGCATTAGCTATGAATCTGTATGTATGGTACTATATATTAATAGCATTCTAAGAATCATTTCACGAGCTAATATGTTCCAAAAATATTCTAAATTATAACTTCCGACAAATATTTGTTTTAGGATTACCTTTTCGCATTTTCTTTCCTATATTTAACTTATATTTACCCAGCTGTTTTTATTCCCTCAAAATACTACTATATTTTACCATAATAAAAAAGCAAAAGAGGGAAAACTTAGCATTCATATTATTTTAATTATATTTAGAAAGTTAATACCCAAATGCAAATTGTATACACGGGACATCAATGAGCCAAGCATTATAAGATTATAAAAATATATGTTTTTTATTCATTACATATGCAAAAATTACGTTTAGTCCACTAAAAATTTAAGTAAACTTAATAACTTCTGCAATTTTCATCGTATATGCACAAAATGAATATTACTAGAAATAGCCCAAAGCTTACAAAATTAAAATGCTAATGCTATTGAACTGAACAATATTAACATAGTTAATTAGTTTCTAAAAGTTGTTATTCGCATCTCTAATGACATTTTGCTTTTTCCTTCTCGAAACTGAATTTTCATAATTTAAAAAATCTTGTTATAAAGTATTGTGCAAATTACTTGAAAACTTTTTGAATCCAATTGATTTTAAAAATGGCTTAACGAACATTTAACAGTTTAAAATTTGAGACGAAACATTTTTAAAAAACTTTTATGCTAATCAAAATATCACTATTTCTTATAATTCCGAAAATGTAATAAATGCAATAATTGTAAAAAAAACTGATTTACTAACTACAATTGAGTCTCTAAAACTCTCGACCTAGTGTGGTCCGTAGGGTGGCCGCGCTTGTAAAAATGCTGGGTTATCTCGAGTGGAATTAAAAGATAATAAATACGAGTATTTCCTCAGAAAATATTGCACTGCACATGCATTTATTGTTTGTTTTTCAGAATACAACATGAAATAAACTACCCAAAAACCCTTTAAACAAAGGAAAAGTGTATACTGTATGAAGGCATAACACATTTACTACATGGAAATGAAAATGAATCAATACATAATATGCAGTAGTTTACCTGATCAAACATCTCAGTCAAGTTCTTTATGAAGGCATTAAGCTACTATAACGAAAATTAAGTAGCTATCTTTGCTAACACTGGTTACTTTTTTAAGAAAAAAGTAATTCCCACAGTTGCCTTCCACACTGCACTACGAGTTCCGCTGTTTTATCACAAAGATGATGAAGGAACAGTAACTTCATTAAAGACACACCTTATTGTTCAAAATACTAAACGGTGGCTTCGACAGCTTTTAGTTCCTCACTAAGTGATATTCTTGTAATTTGTACGGTGTCCTCGACGTTAAAGTCTTCATCATTTTCAGGCATTTTTTCATTAACGGTGACAGTAGCAATAGTTTGTTGTTTTTCGATCAGCACTAATGCTGCTGAGTTATTCGGACTACCGGATCTTCGAGTGCCGAGTTTTCGGGACTCTACTGTACTACTTTTTCGAAAAATTAAAGTTGTAAGATACTAAAATGTGACATTTTGACTTTTCAAGTCATAGGAATCTCGTATGCCAGAGCATAAAATTAATATTTTGGATGGTAGAGATGAAGTTCAAAGAGATAGGTGTTTTGGTAATATTTCTGAAACTAAACCTTTCAAAGATATCCATTGTCTAAAACTTAAATTCAGGTCTTGCACTGACAAAAGATGCAAGGCTTGTATCATGATTAGTGATGAACAGTTAGATATGAATTCGAGATATATATTTTGTAAAACCTTTAATTGTGTTTACAGAATGTCATGTAATGTGTGTAAATTCTCTTACATAGGACAGACCTCGAATACTATTAATATTAGACTAAATCAGCATAGATCTCATTCTAAGAGATTTGAGTGTAACAAAAATCATAGTAAGGTTGAGATCGGGCACTTTAACAAACATGGATTTAATAACATAGCTGTACACATACTTAAAATAGTGCCAAATACCAAACAGAGATTGCGGTTCGAAAACTTTTGTATAGGTGCATTTAGAACATTTTATCCCTTATGGTCTGAATATTATCTGGAACAACAGAAATATTTTGCCATCATATAAACAAAAATCTGAAGAGTCATTATATATTCCGAAATTCGATAAATCTTATGGTAACAACAATAAAATTGGAATCACGAATTTCAAGATCTAAGCGTGGAAAGAGAGTTACAAGAAACAGCTCTACTCTCAAGAGGTCTATGTTGGAGTTAGCTAATAAATTTGATGATAACTTTAATGCAGGCTTAATTAAATCTTTTATGTTTGGAATGAATAAAACAGAAATTAAAATTATGACAGATATTATAAGCAGATGTAAGTTTTTGGATTCCCATGGTATGCATATGATTAGAGATCTTAATAATTATCTAGTACAAAAAATGAATATCAAATTAGATGCAGTAGAAAATTACATTACAGAATGTTGTACCATGTTATTTATGAATAAATCCTTTAACAAAATTAATTTTTCAGGTATATTTCAGAAATATCAATCCTTTTTTCCTATTAGAAATATTATTATTAAAAAGGCTTTCAAATATAACAAGAAACTTGGTAGATTTATTTTCAATTATAATCAAATTTCGGAGCTCCTATGTCCGGAGGCATGTAAGTGCTATTTATATCGTGATTATATCGATGAATATCATCAGCACGTTGTCACGGGAGACCTTGGCATTGTAAAAGATGATTTATTAAGAAATTTTATGGAAAAAAGGTACTAGCTTTAGACTTATGATCACAAAAAATAAATCCAACGTTGTAAAAGAAATCACAAGAGATTTGGATACTTTCTACCTTAAAATGGCTATTAAATAAGGAATACCGATAGAAGCATTCAATCAATTTAGATCTCTTGTAGCAATAGAAATTGGAAAATTGGATTTCAACGTTGAAAATGAAATTATGTATAAAGACCTTAAAGTATCAATAGATAATATTCAAAAGGATTTCGTGATAACTAATATTGATAAAGTCTCTGCTAATTATGCAATAATAAATAAATATTTTTATAGTAAATTATTAAGTGATCATATTTTAAAGAATAAAGCATTTCAAAAGTCGATTCACAGCAATAGAGAAGATGATAATCGTCTTTTGGCTTTAAACAAAAGATTAAATATTCATCTCAAAACTATTAAATACCCACGAATTTTTTTAACACCAAAATTCCACAAAAGTCCAATAAAATTCCGTAGTATTACTAATGGGTATAATACATATATAACGAAGTCTGGGAAGATTTTATAATCCCTTCTTCAAAATACTATCGATGGCTTTCGACACACGGCAATAATTAAAAATAACTTAGAGAGTGTTAGAGTCACGAAGGATATGATAGTTTTTTCCCCATGCACGGTTTTGACTTCGAGGACCTTTTTAATTCTATTGATATAGATGATATGATTAGAGTTCTACATTTAATTTATGATAAATATGAATTGCATAATTCAATGAAAAAGGAAAAATTTGATATCCTGGTTAATCTTGTTTTACAAGAAAATTTCATAGCATTTGATCAGAATCTTTATAAACAGATCAGAGGATTACCTCAGGGTGGTCCTGCCAGTAATTGTTTAGCTAACCTGTATTTACATTTTTTTGAAATTGATCATATTTTTAATGAATCTTTCTTACTTTATCGTTATATAGATGATATAATAATTTTTGGTAATAATAGTGAATTCAAACCAAATATTATGTTCTACCCTGACAATCTCAACCTTCTTAAAACTAATTTTAACTCTAAATATGGTTGAATTCCTGGATTTAGACTTGCATCTTATTGACAATAGAGTAGTCTGTAAAATTTTTGACAAAATAGATTCTTTTAGTTTCCATATAACTAAAATCCCTGTATATATATGGAACAGTAATTTTCATCTATCAATTTACAGAAACATTGTTTTGAATTTTTTACTTAGGAATGATAACTTAACTACCAACAAAATAGATAAATTTAATAATATCAAGAAATTCTTCCAATGCTGCTTAGATCATGACTATCCTTTTAACTTCTTAAGAACATATATTCATCACAAATACATTAATCGTCTTGCTATTTCTGATTTCAAAACCACCATACAACAATAGGATCTCAAAGTCAGCATATTAGTGGTTTTGCTGTAAAGATTCTGTTTTAACACTCTTCACACAGTTTATATTTTTTCCACACCCTTCTTAAAAATCTTATAAAATGAAAAATTTCAACATTTTTGGCAACCAAACCAAATTTTTACATTTTTGCAACCAACCAAGTAATAGCCTATCAAATTTGATTGTAATCTTTCTTGGCGTATATCCTTACAAGCTGGTATAAAGGATGCGGTTAAGTGTAATTTAGATTTTTATCAGAACGTATAAAAGCTTTCCATCGGTTTCAAGACCGTTGGATCTCATGGAAAAAGCTCTGTGAGCAGAAGTTTTGAAAAATCTTTTTGGAAGAATCCTTTTATTGGGTAATTCTTTTGATATTTTTCTGCTTAAACATTTTGGGAGAATTTTTTGCTGAATAGTAGTCGGTTGTTCTTTCATATTTCTATGGGATTTTTTATACTTTGGATTTTTTATACTTTGAATTTTTTATACTTGGAATTTTTATACTTTTAATTTCTATTTATTTTATTTTGGTCTTTCGTACCGAGTTGCAAAAGGGGAAGATTGGCGCCTTCGAACTAGTTTAACCCCACTTATTCGGTCCTAAGTCTGAAATTGCATTTTGACTCGCTAGGTTCTTATTTGTATTTCATTAGATTTCATCTTCATTTTTTTATTAAGTATTTCCTGTTATGTTCTATATTTTATATAAATTTCTTCCATATATAAATATATACATATATATGTATATAGATATATATATATATATATATATATATATATATATATAAATTACAGAATCCCAATACACAATATTCAGTGGCAAAACAGAAAGTAATTTTCCTTGCAATTTTCCATTTTCCTTTCCTTCTATGGTGTTGGACTATTATATATTTATGTTTGTTTCTATTTATTCGCTAATTAATTTTAATTATTCTGAAAAAATAGTGTAATAAAAAATAAATGACATTCTCAAAAATTAGGCCATCTCAGGTGGGATTCGAACCCAGGACTTTTGGATTAGAAGTCCAACGCGCTATCTATTGCGCTACTGGGACATAACGAACAATTTTCAGTTTTATATATGGTTTTGGACTATTTTTGTTTCTTACTATTTATTCATTAATTAAATTTAATTTATGAATAAATATTTGAAAAGACTGTATTAACATCCTGTGTCATTCAATACAAGTTTTAAAAAATGTATGTGAACTTGAGTGGATGAGTAATAAGTATTTTATTACCGATTGAAACTTTGAACAAGATATATATATATATATATATATATATAGGGAGAGAGTGAACTAATAATAGGAATTCAAAAAGAAGCTTAAGAGTCAGTGTAAAAGTATTTTCCCCCTAATAAAAAAAATTTATATTTTCAGGTTATATTATTATATTCATGTGAAACTTACATTATAAGAGGTTAGTTCATATTTAGTGTGGTCAAATTTAAAAGAATACAACTGTTTATGATAAATGATAAATTTTAATCTCGTTAGTATGTTTTATTTAAAATATGAATGCTTTAGTTTAACAATCTAACTATTTTTATTAGTGGAAGTAAATTATAACTTTTTAATTAGGTCAACAAAACCGAAACAAAATTATAAAGCTTTTGAATGATGTTTCTTCAAAGTCTGTTATAAATAAAGCTCTTAAAAGTCAGAAAGGGAAAAAAGAATCAAAAGCTCCAGGGGAAAAATGCGGACGAAAGGAATTTCTTGGTGAAAAAGAAAAAAAAAGAAGCTAAAAAGACTTATCGCTTTTGGAAATCTTCTACGTCAAATAACTTTTGCAAAAAAACTGCAATCAACAATTTGTCATCAGATAAGAAAAATTGACCATAAAAAGTGAATAAACCAATCTGTAATCAAATGTCTGCAAATAAATGAGAAAAACAAACAAAAATAAATGTTCTTGCTCTCTGTAATTAATGCTACGGAAAGGTAGATACAATACATGGATGAGTTCTGATGAAGCACTATTTCATCTATCATGTGAAATGCATCGCAAAGACGTAGATGTTTTGCAAAATGCAAGTTGGCTGTCAGGTGTTGTGTTATGGATGGGAATGTCCTCTCAAGGCTTAACACAACCATTTTTTGTAGAACCAGAGACTAAAAGTGATGCTAAAATATATCACAGTTAAGTTTTGAAGCACATGATCAAAGAAAGTACCCGTCTTTATACTCAAGGAAACTTTGTTTTGCACCAAGATTCTGCAACAAGTCATACTACAAACCCATCTATAAAGAGGAAGAAAGAAAAAAAAATTCATTCTCATGATAAATGGCTACCAACATCCACTTACCGTGCTCTTTGAAAGTATTTTTGGCGGGTATATGAAAAAAAAAAACAATTAAGTAGGCGTAAAGTAAAGAACGATTCAGGGCTTCAAAAATCAATGAAAAAGAAAGTTTGAAAAATATCCCTCTCCCCCCCCAAAAAAGTAGTCGAAAAATATTTTTTGGCTTGGAATTAAGTCTTACATAAAGTTTGCAATGCTATTGGAAACCACATAGACACACAATTTAATGTAAACTTAGTTCTAATTGTATCTTCTTTTATTGAACTAAATAACTTAGTTCAGTAAAAATTTATGATACTCCGAAGTTGGTAACATTAATTTTTAATCAATTTGTATAAGCCAATCTCAGCTTTGTGATAAAATTTAGTTTAAATACAATGTGCCCATTAAGTAATAAAAATAGTTATCCAATGTTTAAGAAACAATTTTTAATTGAAATGATTCTATATATACTATCAAATGATTAAACGCAAGCTTGCAATGGTCATGAACTTTGTGAATTAAAAAAAAAAACGTATTAGAAAGGTTTGAATAGTCAGAACAAATTTGCAGCTGTTCACTAATTAATGAAATAATTGCAAGAAGTTAATTAGGTTTTAAATTCTTAATTTATTATCTTTCAACGTAAACAAATATACCAGCTTCATTTGTGTTTGCAAAATACAAACTATTTTTTTTATAGAAAGACAAGATGACACGACCAATTCAATAATTAAATTGCATCATAAAGATAAATTACAAAAGTTTTTTTCTTTTCTTATTTTGCATTAAATTTTTTAATAATTTCAAAGATAATAAGGTTTTTAAAATATATTTTTAAATTTATCATAAGGAATAAATGATTATAGCAAATCAATACAATTAAACAAGAAATATAGTATGTTTGAGGATTTTTTTTCTCTGGTACTTCAATAACAAATACATACTCTCGGTTTTAGAAAAGGAAAAACAATTCTTACAATCGAACATATATTAATTATTGCTGAAAAATTTAATATAATATATATATACAGGGTGTCCAGCCTTAATGTGACCCAATAGCTAATTCCCGTACCGTTCGGTTTAGATATGCACTTCCAATTTGAAAAATGTTTTAAAAAAGGTAAAGAATGTTTTTACGTGCTTTTCGAACCAAAGTTTTTTTCAGTATTGTTAGTTTTAATTATTAATAGAGCTTCAAAATGCATTGTATAATAAACAAAACGCGCAATTTTTTTTATTTTGTTTTAATTTTTTATTTTATGAAATGATGCACTTAATCTCAGAAATTATCATGAGCTACTGCTAAATTAGCAACGTATAATCAAAAATCACCAAGCAAGTATTATTTAAAAAAAAAAAAACATAGGTAACCTTCAAATTTATACATAGAATTAAATACTATTTATTTGATAAAATCCTACATGGTAATACCAATACATGAAAATTACAAATTAACCTAAAGTTCAATTATTAGCTTTTAAAAAAAAATGCTTCAATGCATTTCTTATAAGTAGTCGCAAAGTAAGAAGCAGCAGTTGAGAGAGAGAAAAAAGAACATTCACAAAAAATTTTGTATGTCCCGTGCATTTCCTAATTTATTTCAAAATCTCTAAAAACTTTGCTGCAGAACTTTTATTTCCCTATTCAGATCATAATTTAAACATACTGCTTTCTTCCATCCTACGTGCTGAGCATTCCAACTCAAATTTTAAAACCCATTTCCAATGAGTACTCCTTACACAAACTTCTTTCTGCATTCCAAATGTCTTTTGTTTACTTCAAATTTACCGAGTCTACCAAGAGGCATCGTGAAAGACGGATTAAATTTCCTGAATATAAAGGATACACATAGCAGAAGGACCAAGTTACTGACTAAGACAGCCATTCAGAGGACTCTCTCAATACGAATTACCACATCGCCGCTTCTAAACGAGTCCCTTCTAGATTCCTATCTCCATCGTAGAGAATACTAGTCCTCTAACTACACCCTCAAATCCTTCCTACCCACCAGTGAAGGATGATAGGAGAGGCCCAGGGCTTTTCCTATCACTTCTCGCCCACTGTTTTGGACTTCATGTATCGCCTTATCTATTAAGCCCTTTCCTCTAGTAGCGCTCCTTAAATGGCCTAGATCAGAATCCATACATATCTCGCTTACAGCCGACTCTGTCTTGTTAGTCAGAGGGAAACTGATGTAAGCGTCGATCAGGGGGGAATGCCTTATGTAGGGGTGAGGGGCTTATTGAAATGTGGTGTTAAAGTTCTAACGAAATAGCTTAATATCACTACTTTCGGAATAGGAAACCAAAAGAGAAAATACTGACGTCAAATAGAAGTCATTATATACCCCATTTATATTAAGTAAATACTTTTAGCAAGCACTTGTAAGTTATCTACTTTTAATTTTTGAGCAAAATCCTGGCGAAATAATCCATTTCAATTGAAAGACGAAGCTTAATTTGATTTCAAGCCTAAAAATGAGGTTACTAATTCTAAAATTGTAAGAAACAAAATGAAATTTTGTTGCCAGATAAGTATTCCAGAATTACACCACGCAAATAAGAACCATAAAAATAAATGATCTGTCGTCGATATTTTTTACAGAAATGTTAACGTACTAATTAGGCAGAAGTGTGAATGATTTTCGTATAGTATTGCAAATTAAAACATTACTTTAAGTAGGGTTATACACAGGTACGTAAGGTAAATTAATTATTCGAATACAAATATAAATTTGTTAGATAATTTCAGGCCTCGGGCAAATGACGAGACGGGTTTTTATGTGCTGAACACTTTCTTAGTGCTTGTAGCTCCTCCTCTCGATGAAGTCGAACTTTTTAGAAATTTTACAGTGTGTGAATTTTATAGTGAATACTACTGTCATTGCTAGGAGCAATTTTCAAAATATATAAACTAAAATACTGCTAATGCGCGTATTTTTAAAGTTTCATTGTATGTTTAGTGATGGTTTACACATGTAACAATTCACCAATTATAAAATTTATTAAATGGGTAAAACCGTCTTTATACAAATGAATTATTTTGGAACATTATTATAAGGAGAATGTGTAGTAAGTATATTGAAGTTAAGGTAAGAATCGAGTTTTTTAGGTCCTTTACTCTCGAATTCCACAAAGCATCGGACAAAAGCATTGGATAACTTAGGAAAAATTACTAATAGTCTACTTTTCAGTCGTTAGCTTTGATCGAGTGATACAATTGTTTCCCTTCCTTTTTTCATGAATAAAGATAAATTGTTTCATTTGGTGGAAAAATTAAAACAGTTGGAGATTTAAATTTACTGTATCGGTCCAAGGGTCATAGACGTATCTTTAAGCTGTAATCAAATCCCAAGGAAGACATTTAAGTTCATTATTCAGATAAACCTATCAATAACATAGTTTTTATTGTTAAAGGACCTATTGAAAGATTTGTATGTTTTAAGAAACATACAAGAAAAAACAAGATTCAAAACGCTGCATTGAATTCTTCATTGAAACGCTACATGAGTTTGAGTTTATGTAGTGTCTAAATGGCCTTCCAGGTACATTTTTATACGAAAGTAAGTCAAAAAGTAAAGGTACTTTAACGATTTCACTTCCCAAGGTTTGGCAACAGCTCTAATATTTAGCGCTGACTGAGAGGTAGTCAGCAACACTTCTATACAACGTGTCACTCGTCTTCAATCGCAGTCGTTGGAGTGCAGCAGACCATTGAACACGGCAGCTCCATTGTTGATCTACTCCAAGGAGGAAAGGAGGTCAAGATTCGCTTTTTGTTTGTGGAAGGTGTAATACCTGCACTGGGTACTAGCAGTCAATTTCATCACTATACTTTCAATGACTTGCACATTGTTCTCAGTGATTGACTACCTGAACTGTATCATCGTTATTATAAAGAAGTTCTTCCCAATTTGAAGCACTATATCTATTCATAGAGCTTGCTTGCCGATAAACACCTGTCACCATATTGCGCTTGCATGTGACAATGAAATGTCCGCAGGGCTCACACCTTCTGAAAATAAAAAGCTAATCACTTTGTGACGGATCTATCCGTGACTGTACTAATACTTTGGGAATTCTTCTGGGAAAAAATATTCTATCTCACCCAACTTTCGCCGAGTAAGAAAGCGTGATTATGTATGAAGTATATTATATAAATTCTGTTTTCGCGAGTTTGAGGAGCTGGTAAGTTAGAGTTATTAAAGAGTTTGCGTGTTAGTTTGTTAGTTGAAGATTGAAGGATTGTGTAATATTTAAGATGTCTTGGAGTTGTCCAGGAAAAAGTATTATGGAGACTGGATCCGACGACATTGATCAAATACCGATAAAGATCTCCTGCAAGATTCAAGTGTAGGATCCGCTTCATAATAGTACAGGTATCGTGAACCTTGTTTAATTAAGAAGTTACCTTATTTGTGTGTGACGTAGTTTATATTGAGCGTGTTTAAGCTATCGTAGATTCAGTTGAGGGTCCGTAATAGTTTCCCTGTGTTATTGAATATCACCTCCGCGCTCTACTATTTGATTGTTTATCTTAATTAGATTGTTATTGTGTCTGATTGGTATTCTGGTAACAATAAATTAACTAGATTGAAATCATGCCTGTTGATTAATCAGTTTCTCCCACATGCCTAGCCGGGTCTACGAGTAGACAAGTGGTTTCAGATGTAAGCAGGAACTGTCTGGCATTACAACTTCCCTCCTTGGTGCAGATTAGCAATGGAGCTGTCATCTTGAATGATTTCCTACGCTCCAACGACTACAAGGAAAAACGAGTGACACATTGTTTAGAAGTATTGCCTACTTCCCTTCATTCAGCGTTTCATACTGGCGCTCTTGCCAAACCTTGGAAGTGAAACTTCAAAAATCCTTTTAATTTGACTTCCCCTTGTAGATGAAATTGATTCACATGTTTTTGCAATATTTACCGGATCGCCTACAAAATGCATCACACTACATCTAATCTATGTCATTTATAAAATATACTCATGCGAATTACACTTTGAGGGAAAAAATTTGGTTACGATTTTACAAGTGATAGACATGCATTTATAAATGATAGACATACTTTAATGAGGAAGAAGTTAAAAACAATACAAAAAAAATTCGGAATAAGAAAACTGTCAAGTCATTAAAAGTCCAATGGTGTATTATATAATAATATGTCGTTATACACACCATGCCGATCATTTGTAGATTTGTAAAATATTGCTTTTTTTCTAGATTTTTTTCTGATATCTTTTTTTTTTACTTTAATAAAATTTATGTATTTTTAATTGGATATGATATGATATATAAACATGTACCACAAACCAGAATTTTTTTCTTCTTCAGAAGCTTACTAACAACTCATCTCTTAAAAGAAATAAATGTCTCATCGAGTGACTGAATAAGTCGTAAATTTATACTTAATATTCCAGGAGAAATTGCTTTGCTGTCAGATTTCATATTATGCTCTATTAATCAGTTTTATGTTATGTTCCAGAGAAATTTCGCCTAAACAGAGAGTTTGGAAGAAGAAAGAAAAAAAAACTGAAATATTCAGGCAAGTAGTCTTTCTCAGTAAACTTTCTACACAAGACTAACTTTCCGACTGAGTTCTAAATGATGTAGTGTTCTTGAATTAGTAACGACTTTATTTTTGTTTTGAAAAATGAGAATAAGTCCTGTCTGTTCGTGTAGAAGAACGTTATTGCAGTTAGTTTTTACACTAAAATCTTACACTACAAAACGAAAATGATAAAAAGGATTTTTCCTAGTCGAAAATTTACTCCAAACTTGTTAATAGTTTTGTGATTGATATTGGTTTAAAATAAATATTCAGGTGATCCCAAGCGTAACAATTATAAAAAAAAGGTTTTGCCGTTTTAGAGTACACTTTTTTGCGTGCGTGCGTGCGTGTGTGTGTGTGTTTGTGATTAATAATTGATAATCTCAAAATTATTTATTTTAAATTCCAAATTCTATGACGTACATGTTTTTTCCTTGCCAATTATGGGAAATAGAAGTAAACTACCAAAATATTTAATAAATTGCAAAAAGAATATTTTATATTAATAATAATGCTGTATAAAAATAAATATACAGCCAAAATTGATAATATCTTATAAGAAATAAAGATATGAATTAATTTAAAAATAACTAGTGAGGGGGGTATCTCATCCCTCCAACAGGGTACCAAGGCCCATTGTATAAATTATACAACTGTTCATACTTATTGTTCAAAATGTAAAACTGAAAAAAAACATGTTTTATGTTCAATTTTTTTCAACATGTTGTAAGCAGGAAAAAAATTGATTTCAAGACATTTTAATTTGTACTTTAATTTAATGCCTTTTTCAAAAACAATGTCCCCAATTACCTTTTCCTCTATATGTCACTGAATTTTTATTCTGTATTCGCTTTTGTAGATTGAGAAAGCCATTTTGAATTTTCCATGAATTTTCCAATTTTCCATATTGTTTCCTCTTTCAATTTTACACATAAACCGACTTTTCCAAAACTCTTCCCTTGTGATTTGTTAGGAGTTATGGCAAATACAAATCTAATAGTGAGTTACGTACGTTTCAGTAAGAATGGCATATCCTAGTCCCTTCGAGTATCCAGTGTGAACATTGGTATACATACAATTATTTCACCTTTCTTACTACCTTAAATTTCACACTTCAGTACATTGTTCTGAATATTTTTCACTACCAAGCTTGTGCTATTACTCAATCTATCAGTACTACATAAATTTCTTAATAGCATAACGATACAGCCCAATTTCAAATTCAGTTTAGCGAGTGGCAATCCCGATGGAGTTAGTGATGACAGATATTCAGGCAGATACTGTAGCAAAGCAATTTATGATCATCATATAAAACAGAACCAACTACTTTTTTATTTTTTTTCTCATGCGTGAGATAAATTAATAAATTTTTACATCATTGCGAAAAACTTGTTTTTATATAGAGAAATATACAAAGGGAAGAATGTAAAGAAATAAAAAAAAATACTCACATCTAACGATATGCACGTGTAAGGTTTGCTCCATAAAGATTTAGTTTTAATTATGAAATGAAAGAACTGCAATTACAAGAATAATTAGAGTATTTTATAATTGTAATAATTTTCTCAAAAATAAAACAGTTTATACGGGATTTCTTATATGATACTGAGTTAGTTTGGAAGCAAATTTTTTATTCTTTTAATTGATGTTTAATTGTTGTCTCACATAATCTATTGTCTTTATTTAGAATTATTTCCATTCGTAAAAAGTGCTAGGTTTTCTTTTCCCAAGACCTTCACACGATGAATTTTCAACGTTACGTACCGAGTATCATATCTGAAAATTTCATTATAAATCTATTTTTTTAGCTTTTTGTGATCTGGCGTACTGTGCTATAATAGTTCTAAGAATATTTGAGAGATCGTGAGAATGCACATTTCCAATATTTTGATTCATTGTGATTTATAAAAGTGGTAGCTTTATTTTCATGACTTAATCACAAAAAAAATGTATTAAACTTACCGCACACAAGAGGTAAACGTACAAGTAGAGAAAAACAGATCCGATTTACGTACACGAGGAAACACTGCATTTTTGGAAAGTTTGCCCTGTAAATTCTGTAATGAAAAAAAAAATAGAAAAAAAAACATATAAAGATTTTTGTAATAGAAAAAATGAGTAAAAAAATTTTGTAATAGAAAAAAATGAGTAAAAAAATTGCAATGATGTATTTCGATTTCTACAGGTTTGCAAATCAAATAATATTTCAAAAAATTTAAATACAACGCGTAATTTTTATACCAAAGAATTTACTTATTCCAAATAAATAGTTACCTAATACCACCAAAAAGCACAGGAGCGGCAAACTTCTCTTAAAAACAATTACCTTTTACCTATTCAGAAGGATCGTGATCGACTTGTAGTCATAGGAGTTGCGAAAAATTACCTTCTCATTGCAGTCTATACAGTGTCCAATTTAAAACTTTAGCGTCACGATCGACATATTTGCCTCCCCTGCTTTATAGCACCCATTTATTTAAAAAAAAAAATACAAGCGTCAAATATCTTATTCTTGCTTAGACTATAATTTTTGACACTTGTGTGTGTGCGTGTGTAGGTTTCTGTGACGTGTGTCTGTGCATGCGTGCATGTGTGAGCGTGTGTGTGTATGCGCATGCGTGTGAGCGTGTGTGTGTGCACATGTGTGCGTGTGTGTGTGCACATGTGTGCGTGTGTGGCCTAGGGTGAGTGGCTGTGTGGGAGAGTGTGCGCGCGCGTTTTCCAGTTTATATTTTCTCCTTTAAAAAATATGAGAATAAACTTTATTATAATACTGCGATCTTTACATATTAATAGAATGTTGTATTATTTTAATATAATGGAAATTCGTATATTATACAAATATATTTTTCATTCCAAGATTAATAAATATAATTTCTTGAACAAAGTCTGGCTTACAACTGGTTTCAACTGGAACAACTGGCTGTACGTCGACAACAGTTAAAAAGACAAAATAATGTACTAAATAATCTCAGACAAAGATTTATATGAAAAACCAATTCGCAGAACAAAGTCATCAGTCTTGTTGATAACGTCTAAAAATCTACTATTACATCACAGCGATACGAAAGACAATCCACAATAAAGCAATCTAAAAACTAAATAATATTCTCTTGAAGCTGTAAACAAAGCATCCATTTCTTTTACTACAAGAAAAATAACCTCGTCTGCAAGGAATGAGTGGTAGTTGATGAGAGTTTATATAATCTCAGAATTCTTGGGATCATAGAGATATAGTAATTATTTACTACATTTTTAACCGTAGAGAAAGTACACTGTTTTATTTTCATGTTGGTAGTCTTTCAAAATAATTACTATCATTTTAAACAAACGATTGAAAATTGAAATATATATTAGCAATACAGAATTACCTAACATTAATGGATAAAATATAATCTTAAACTGTAGTAATTACAGGCTAAAATTTATAGTAAAATTACAGAAGTTTATTCTCCAGATAGTAAGTGGCCACGGTCTCTTTAGTGGTATAGTCGTCATGTGAATTAGAGCATAATGCCTCTGAAGACCCACCGTGTAGAGGCGCTGAAGCACGTTAAATCTGTCAGCGATCAAGGTCCTCCCATTGGCAACGTATGGAAATTCAGACAGGGTTTCCATCTCAAATGCCGTACTCGTTACTTGACCATGGTTCGAAATTGTGAATAACGTCAAAAATAGCCCTTGTGTAGATTTAAGAAATGTGACGTTAATATACATTCACTAACTTTATAATTACAAGATCTGTTCAAGAAATATCCGGCCTTGATTTTCCCGCGCATAGTAGTGATTCTTAAGTGTGTCACTGTGCATAGTGGTAGGTAACAGCCTAATGCACATGTTTGAATTTTTTTTTCTCTACACTGCCGTTCTACGTCCCATAATGACTTATGCCTGTCCTGTGTGGGGATACGCAGCTAACGCAAATATTAAAATTCTTGAAATTACCCAAAACGCTCTTATTAGAAATATCACTAAAGTCAAGCGATATACTAGAAATAGAGATATTTACAAATCAATCCAAATTTTACCTTTTAAGAACCATATTTAGAAACTAGCAATTAAATTTTTTGACAACTTGAAAAATATTCATAACTTTTACGTACAAAGATTAAATAATTATTATCTGGAACCTAATATCAAAAGACCTAGGAGAATACTCCTAGATTCTTATAATCCTCCCTAGCAATTAGCATAATCACTCACCGGTGGTGAGTGATACTTGCAAAATTCTTATTTTCTCTTTTTAATTTTTTCAATAGCTAAACTCTCTCTGCAATTCCCACACAGGCTAGCTTTTTACTAGCCCCTACTCATTTTTCATGTCCAAACGTTTCAAGCCAATCGTGGGCCTACTCGCAGGGAATGCTCATTCAATGGCATCCAGGCTACTCCTCTCACTGCATGGCTTTTTCCCGCCGAATTCGGTTGCTTCCGAAGCAGCTCCACTAGCCACGCCTCCTTGCCACACCCTATCATCCAATCACGACACACTCTTCCATCAAGGCCCCTCAACATAAGGCCACATTCAACATCTATATGGGACGGAGGAACGCTTCGCGTTCCATTTCCCAGTGACGTTCAGCGTCGGTTTAAATTTTTTACCTTCGTTCCAGTATACTAGTAGTTTCATGTAGGTAGTCGAGTGAGATGTTGTTATACGTGTTCGTCCGATTTTTATATCTATAAGGGAGACTGAGCGACTTTAACAGAGGTACTGCGTCACATTTTTTTCAAAAACTTAGTGATTTTCTAAGTGAAACAATTCGCACGTATAAAATTCAACAAGTGTTCGCAGATGATGCTATGAGGGTAATACAAATTAAGAAGAGGTTTCGCCGATTCAAAAGAGGCCGTCCGTAGTAGAGAGTGACTAGTGTTCAGGGAGGCCACAAGTCGCTCGAAACGCAGCGTTTGTTGAAAGGGTAGAACATCTTGTAACAAAAGATCGTTATTTGACCTCACAAGAGACTGCTGAACAAGTTGATATCAGTACACGTTCTACACACTCAAATTTTGGGATCAGGAGCTGAGCGACTTCAAAATTTGTTTCCAAGCTTCTGTCATAGGAAAAAAACCTGACTTATTGCGACTTTTGGCTTCCCGAAAATGAAAGTTTCATTCAAAAGACCCTTTTTTTCAGAATACAGACGAGATTAGGCAGAACGCAACCTTAGAGTTGCGTTCAAGGGGTGTTTTAGGCAGTGGAGAGAATGCTGAGCTAAATGTGCGAAGTTTAAGGTGCCTGATTTGAATTTGATTAGGAGTTCCTAATTCCGCAAAGAAACAGATATATTTTCGGGTCAAAGGCCGGATACTTTTGAATAGACCTTTCGTGACAAAAAATCAAAAAAGCGAGATTATAAGTACAAAAAAAAATATTTGTATCCTACTGAATAAAGGAAATATATATTTGAAGCAGAACTATCAAATTATTCAATATAGATGCCTCCACTGTTAATCACATTAGGATAAGGGCTGTTTTAAATCTGAATTAAGCCAACTTTAAATGGTTAATCAATATCCAACTATTTATAGTACTGATTAAAAATTCAATTAATTCATAAGTTGAACGTTAAGATTATATACATCATTAATTTGATACGTGCCTAATTTACAAATATAGCGAAGAACAAAAGCAAATTGAATAAACATATAAAAATCGATAGCTGACTAGATTAGAGTATTAATATTTCTAATCCTTTGAGAAAAGCAGAATATTTTTAGCTAAAATTTGTGAAAGTATAATTAAAAATTGAGGGAGCATAAGAAAAACGTTATTGATTTATCACTAATTCTTCAATTTAATTCGACAAATTGAGTCAATAGAGCACCAAAAAATGCAATATAATATATGTATCTTAATCATATTAATTTAACTATTTTGTGTTGTAAATTAGTTACTTATGTTTTTACCTCTCTTTATGGTACGTTAATTTCTTTATGGTATATTTAATTTCAAGTCCTTTAAAAATATAGTTTTCGTTACCTATGGTATTCTAATTGCTCCTTATATCTAAATATGTCCTCTACAGCTTTCCTCACTCATAGCATAACGTCACTTTCAACAGCAATGCTTAATTTTGATATTGAGACCATTTATTTATAGTATTCTATTTATTTATTTTGAGGAAATGTGGTAAAAACAAAAATAATTTTTATTTTTAAAATTTTATGATACATATACTACCCTAATATCATAATAATTTTTTTTCTAAGGAACATAGCTTCAAATTATTTAAACATTTTTTGGCAGGATAAAATTAAATTGGGCTAGCAGAAATAAGTACAGTTTGCACTTTTTGAAGGAAGTTTTGGAAAGGCTTTACGTTAAAAGTATTAAGAAAATTTAAATGGTCGTTATAGATACTGCCAGATTAAACAAGTTAATAACTAATAAAAATTTGAAATGATTTAAAATTTTAGAAAGTAATTAATTAGTACAAATATGTTTTCTATCTTTTTATTACACAAATTTTAATATTTTCTTATATTTCAAAACACTTTCAGAAATCAAGTCATTTAAATTTTGTAATATTACACAAATTTTTAGATGAGAAACTCGGTTTTTTAAAAAGTAAACAGAATTTTCAACATAGGTTTTCTTTAAATTTACTTTTTTCTGACTGAAATATAATTGCATAAACATCACAAAATCAATCTAAGATGTCAGTTTTAAAAAAAATAATTAGTCATTTTTTCGATTCGAAACAACATTTAATCAAATAATAAGTTGTATGATTTAAAAAAAAAATGCAACAAATTTTATTTCAATAAAATGTGTTGCATTTTTTTTTTAAGATTTGCAAAATTCAGCATTTTTTTTAATACTAATTACTAAAATCTGTTTTTATCAAATGTTATATTTATTTATTTTTATATTGTTTAGTTAAGTACGGAAAAGTTTACAGCTTAAACATAGCGTTGTTTTTTTTTACATGTAAAATGAAAAGAAAGTCGTTGTATTATTGAGAAATATCTTTAAGCAAACCAATTTGGATTACTTTTATTTTGCTTCAATTTTAGCAAGTGGATATTATTTCAGCCAGTGTGTGTTCATGTGATTACAGGAAAAATATTAATTAGAAACACGTGACACTGTTAAAGTTGCTGTTTGAAGAAATTGGACTCAAATAAAAAAAAAACCTTTCAACTATATATAAATAATACTGAACTAAACTCAGTGGTGCAACAGCCCATGAAGGCAAAGGCCTACTGTGCCCATTTCAGTATACGTGACCTTTGGCGCTGAGGTGCATGAGCAGCTGCTCCGGTCAGATGGTCAATCTGCCATGAAATAAATAATACGAATTTACATAAATTTGATGATATAAACAATAGCTTTTGCTGTTTTATTTCTGAGAAATACTTTTAAGATCATAATTATGAGCGTATTTTTTTTCAATATATACATGTTTCAGGAAATCTAATTAAACTGTTTAGTTAATATTCTTTATTTCAAATACTTAGCGAAAGAGTTGCATCGTTAGTAGTTTAAATTCAAATAAATAATATTATTCAAACGTGCCTGTTTTATTGGATTGCATTTTTGTTTTTCTACTTTGGTTTCTACTATTGTTTCATTTTTGTTACAACTTTGGAGCAGACAATACGCTTATTTATAAAAACTTGTTCATTAAATGAACCATATGTTATTTTATTAATTCTTAAATTACTAACATTAATCTATTTTAATCTTATTTAGCTTGAGAATAATTAATTTCAATACGAATATTCAATAGTTATGGAGCATAACTAATACGTCTCCATTACAAAGTAAGCTAGTTAAAAATTTCCAAAATATTGGAGTTTTGGATTTATTTTTAGCCAACATTTTAATACTCTATGGGCAATGAATTTTATTTATGGAAGATTATTATCTTAATGGATGTGTTATGATATAATAAAGAACATCAATATTTTTTAAGATGCAGCCAAATTGATTATCTGAATTAAAAAGGAAAAGTTTAATGCTTTCGAAATCCGAAGTAATGATTATGCGTCTAATTTAAAAGACACACGTTGGGGTTCAATAAGTTAACAATATTTGTATAAAATATAAGGTGTAATAATATAGAACTTACACTACTCTAAGCCAAACTAAACTCAACGGCGCAACAGTCCAGAAAGGCCAAGGCCTGCCGTATTCATCTCACTTTTCGTGTCCATGAGTGAACAGATGTTTCGGTCAGGTGGGTCTAATGCGATAACCCGTTGTATAGTTCCCAAGCATACTCGGTACTATTTTATCAACCCACTGAAAAGATGAAAGGCTGAGTGTACCATATCCTGCCCGGGGATTGAGCCCCGGACCTGTGGTGCGGAAGTGTGATACACTACCACTGCAGTACAAATGACGCCTCTCAGTCGGATAAAAAATTTAAATTCGAACACATTATTGCAAAAGCGAATGAAATATTTTTATTTTTTGGTATTTCCCCTCAAAATAATATGTTTTCATATTGTCATCTTTATTATAAAAAAATCCCTAAAAAATATTTTTAGTTATTCATTATAAAATGTGCCAAATTATTTTTTTACAAATTTAAAGTAATCATACTTACATATTTTATAATGTGTAAATAAATAGTTTAATTTTTAGGAGAAGTTAAAGAGCGCTTTTCATTTATATTGCTAATAATGATGTTCATTTGAGTGTCTCGTGCTTTTTAATTTTTGTGTTTCTCTAAATAAAATAATCAGTTTTACGTAAACGAATATGAAAATACTTTCCTTTGCAATAAAATTTTCTGTAAAATATCTCATGTATTTTTTAAAAGTGCAGTTGCAGTCCTTCTCAAACTTTCAAGACTTGCAGGACAATATCCAATCATAATTTTCATCCCTCTCCCCCTCCCCCAACATACAATAAAAATGTATTTGAAATCAATAATAATATACTTCGACACTAAATTACCAATAAGACTTTAATTATAAATCGTACATATTATCAAGACAAGTATTACAATTTGTACATAATTTTATACATGACAAACCCTTGGCTTCCCTGGTAATTACTAAACCTGTTCTTAATTTAGTATTGATAAATTAATTATCAAATATATTGTGCAGTACTGATACATTTACAAGAGTTTCTTTTGGCTTTTTTCGATATGCTCGCCCCTCCACGTTGGCTTATTACGCCTACCTTGGGGGGGGGGCATGTCCCACAGTTTGAGGGAAAAAATGCGCTAATGGAAGGAAGCAAAATAAGTTCTTTATAGCACATTTACTTTTCCATCCTTGGGCCGGCGCATCTTTAAATTGAAAAAACAAAAAAAACTTTTAATCGAAACTAGTATTTTTTTTAAATAAATCATAACCAATTTATTTTATATATGGCAAAAACAAGCGTTAATTAAATTTCTACATTGTTTTTTATATCACTTAAAATTGCACTTATTAAATTTCAAATTTCATTTACGTTTTTTAAACCTTTACAATTGTGTATAAGTATTCCTTATTCAAGTTTCTAAAAATTACCTCACACTGTTTTTTTATCACTTAAAATTGTACTTATTAAATATTCGATTATATTAACGCCTTGTAATTCTAAGCAATTGCATTTAGTAATTTCTTATTCAAATGTTCACTAGACTACTACATTGCTTATTATATCACACTTATTAAATATTCACTTTTACTTATGCTTTGCAAACCTGTACAATTGTTTTTAATAATTCCTTATCACACCATTTCACTATTTATCCTTGAATTCCAATGTCTTAACTAATAAATTATCGATTTGCTAATTATATTGAACCTAAATATATCTATAAAATGAAATACATGCTCGTCTTTCTCAGAGTTCTCGATTACGCGGTCATTTCTCAATTATTTGACCAAAGATCTCGATTCATGCCATTTTCGCTCCGTACATTTTTCCCATTCTTCGCCTCTATGACCAGATTGCCACATCTGAGAGATGCATTCCCAAAAGCCAGGATCTTTTTACATTAACAGCCATCGCATAAAGCAGTCATCCATGCATTCATTTGCGCTATCTGTTCTGCTCTTTGTCGTCGACGGACTAACAACTATGAAAATGAACTGAACGCGTTATGCTCGGATTGTTCCGAGATAGGCACGGTATTGCGGATGTTATGTTATTTATGAGGGTTAATATTGAATTTTGAGAAGATATCGAACAACGGGATGTGGATCCATTGGCAGTTAACGTCTGTGGTCGTGTCGTAATGGTGATTCGTAATCTCTCGGCAGTTAGTAAGATGTGGCAAACTTCAGAGAAAAGACTTTAGTTTTGTAACTCGAGGAAATGGGGGAATGCTCTCGTGTTATATCAGGATTTAACGATTTGTTTTCTTAAATAGAGTTCATCGATATTACTGATGATTAAGAGTGGAATATATTTATATTTCATGGATAGAGAAAATGATAATGATTTCTCTAATACTCTGCAAGAAAAGTAAAAAAAAAGTTTGATTGTTCAAACAGTTTGTGTTTTTTTAATGTTATTTATTTGTACATTTTGATCTAATCGCCATCAAACAAACTCATAGTTTTAGAAATGTGTTGTAACTGACCACAATTTTTTTTAAATCGAATTGTTTGCTGCTATGTCAGCATTCTGGAAAAAAACTTTTATAAAATAAACTTTCATATACCGTAAAATCCGAGTTATAATGTGCACCTTTAACATAAAAAATAAGATCTAAATTTACGGGTCCATGTTGTACGCTGGGTATTAAAATGATAGCTTTAAAAACAAAGCCGATGTTAGAAAAATTGAACTTCTACATAGATAGAAATACTGTTTATTTAAAAAAGGGCATACCTAATGATCTTACATAGTTATATATATATACTATTTTTTGCGAACATTTCAGGTTTCATCATAAAAAATAGGCGGTGTGTCACACTCTGAGTATACCTATCTTTTTTATATAAGAATGCAGCTTATATATAGGTGCCCGTTATACGTCAGATTTTACGGTAACCTTTGAAATATAAACCAGAGTTAATAATTTAATTTTGAAAAATGAAAGGGAAAAATTCGTAAAATTAAATCTTAAATGTACCGTAAAATCCGGCGTATAACGTGCACTTTTAACTTAAAAAATAAGATAGAAATTTAAAGCCGAGTATACAAATGGTAGCTTCAAAAACAAAAATAGATACAATTATAGAAGAAATTAGACTTCTATATATATCAAATTACAATTTACTTAAAAGGTTGTATTTCTAGAAATGTACTAATTTTTTAAGCTTGGAATAGTACCTCGAATAAATGATTTAACATCATAAGAGCATTACACATGTTTATTTAGATTTCTTTGTAAAATAGAGGGTGCGCGTTATACAGCGAATATAACAAAACATTTAAAAAAAACGCAACTTAAAAATATGGGTGTGCGCTTAGTCTCGAGGTATTTATTTTTCCATTGCCGAATACCAAACACTCTATCTGAAAGTTTTTTTCTTCTTTTTTTAAAGCACGATATTTTTGCATGTGACAGAAACAAGACACCAATCATTGAGGAACACACATTCTAAAAAAGAAGTTTTTATTTGAATTGTGTGTGGTGTCATCAGAAGCAATTACGCATTGCTCGGGGAGACTGGGGATAATAAAACCGAACGTAGCATAGCACGAGGGCTGTTTGCAATCTCACGTTTGATTGACTCTTTCAAAGTCATTTGCAAAATCAATATGTTTTTTATGGTCCCCCGTGTCCAACATCTGAACGCGATGGCATCGATAAGGAAACATGTGGAGTACCAAGCGCAGTAGCTTTAGAACTGTTGTTTTCAGTAAATCCAACATACGGGGCTGTAAATCCTACAGTTTAAATGTTTCCTCAAGTCTCTATATGATGCACTTCCAAAAATGTGTTCTCAGGAACAGTTGGCCGTCCCGATCACCGTATATTGCAAGTTCAGTCAGTTGCTTCAAATTCCTTTATTAAAGCATGCAGAGATTGTGTAGCATATGTGCCACGTCTTTAGCAATGGTTTTGCCGGTATGAACGCAAGGCTTTCACTGCATTCATCCCATTTTGATAGCACAATTTCACCAATCCATCACGGATTTTAGCAAGCAAAGTCATTTCGTCGGCATGTTGGAGCTCCCGATTGTAAAACCAACATTAACATCCTGCTTTTTATCACTTTTCTAAACTGAATATCTAGTAAACAGCGATCTATGATTAGTAACTTGACTGCCTTATGCAGGTTTCTCCTGAGAGCCTTAGATCGCGTTTTTCTTTTCTTTTTGCCCTTGCAGAACTGTTCTTAGCTGGTCCATTCCGCGTCTGATTTTTTTGTGAAATGCGCAATGTTCCAACCCTGTTTAAGATTTTGAAGCTTGCTGATTATTTTGCGACCAAAGAAAATGGGTGTTTCTATTCGTACTTTTCGAGCCGAGTTAGTGTTACCGTAATCGTGGGCGCCATTTGTTGCCGCTCATAGGATCTCGAGTGCATTCCTTTAAATAACTATCCCTCACACCATTTATCAATTTTTTTAAATTTTGTATGTGATAAATTGTTAACGTATCTCCAAAACTACATTTCCTATTACGAATAGATAAGTTTATATACAATAAAAAAACAGAACATATAATATATTTTTGCCAGATTAGTTAATTAGTAACTAAAAATAACAATATAGAGCAGGGAAAACGAAACAGTTATATTTAATTTATAATTTGTTAAATATAAATTATAAAATATATATATACATAATTAATCCTGATGTGGTAAATTAATTCTACTTAAAGGGACGTGCATGTATATAAAAATCTTAGATGTAATGGACCCTATGTATACATATTGCGCAAAACAGTTTTTATACTTTAAATAAGATGAAAAGGAATCCATTTAATTGTTTTTCTCTTCTTTCAAAAATTGACGTACACGCATAAAATTTGATGCTCTAGTATGTCGAAACATGCATTACAAAAGAACACAACAGGAAACATGATTGAAATACATAAATTGCATTTTTATAAGAATGCTTGTTGAATATACAAATGTATGTACAAATACGTTTGAGTTCTAAATTCAAATAACTTTCTAAATAAAATTAAAAAGGAAATCATCAATCGCATACAATATGAAATATATAATTCATACTATAATTTAGATTTTGAAGATTTTTTTTTCTATTATATTGACACTAATGATGATTCAAACGCATCAAATACTATGAAAATAATATACTTAAAAATATTACTAACTTCGATGCTTTTTCTGATTTGATTCTTTTAAGTACTTCGATAAGAAAATTTCTTTTTCTTAATAGTAGTCCAGAGGTTAGTCAGCTAGTAATTACTTAGCTAATTTAAGATTATACTTTTTGGACAATAAGTGATATTGACAAAAAGTTCCTTTAAATACGAATATATAATTATATTTTTAAAAAAAAGAAGTATTTCAAGATCTAAATATAATGTTTTTTATCTAGCTTACCTTAACTTATTCGGACAAATATGAATATCTATCAAGCTTATTTCCCAGTTACTCAGTCACAATTAAATTATAATTTAATATGTACTAATACTTATTGAAGTTAAAACCGTCTCCTCATATTATTAAAATATATAATTGGCATAGTAATACATATTTATTAATTTATAGTATTATTTTTATGAATTAAATTTAACGTGAAAAATTCATAGTTATACATAAATCAGGGGAAAAAATTGTAATAATTTCATTAAATGTTCCTTAGAACAAAAATATGAATTTAATTTTATTTATAGTCATCTGTTTAAAAAAATCCTACATATTATGTAGATCAAATTATTTTTATAGGTAAAAGGAATATTTTGTTACAAAACATACTCCGGCTATCTCCGCATCGCGGGGAAGCTCAGGATTTTAAGAGATGCCAAGTACAGACACGTACCCTTTGTAAGATCCAGCTTGAATTTCCAGGGGGGCCCTTATATCCTCCATTCATCTCTTAATATAGAATAACTATTCTTAGCTTAAAGATTTCACTCTGATTGGTTTCTTTTTTTAGTTCTTGACATCTCTGTGATGTTTAAAAATGTTACATTATTCATCGTTTTATTATTTCTAGTATTTCAGCTATTTATTGTAATTTTCAGTATTCATATAATTTGTATCTCTCAAGTGAGTGAATATTAATGTCGCACTGTTCAGCTACACGAGGGCTTTTGGCGATGAACCTCGCAATTTTGAACCATGCTCAAGTGACGATGACGACACCCGAGCTGGCACCCCCTCTCCTAACTACCACGCCACAGGACGACGTTTGAGCACTCGACAGATTTTACGTGCATCGTTCCCCTACACGGCAGGTCTTCAGTGGTCCTCAGCTCAAACTCATGACTCGCCGGCCTCGAGTCCGTTACCGTGACAACTAGACTACCTTGGCCTTATGTCTCTCAAATAGATAAAGTTATATTGCATTGAAGAGAAAGAGAGAGGGAGAATGGAGGAAAATATTGTAGTAATATAAAGTTTATGTCAATTTGTACTGTAAAAATTGTTTATATATTAGTAGAAATGAAAATTTAATTCCATTGAGAAAAAAAGATAATTCTTAGATGTATTGAAGTATTTGTTAAAAGCGTATAACTAATTAGAATATCAATTTTACTTGAAATTATATCCGCGCCCACAAAGCATATTTTTAATGTCCATTCTTTTTTTTTAAAATTAGAAGACTCTTCTTTGGATATCAGTAGTAGCCAAGGTAACGGACTTGTGGCCGGCGTGTCATGAGTTTGAGCCTGGTTTCGCTGAAGACCCGCCGTGTAGGGGAGCGATCCACGCTAAATCTGTCGAGAGCTCAAACGTCCTCCCGCAGATGTGGTGTGGTAGTTAGGAGAGGGGGTGCCAGCTCAGGTGTTGTCTTCGTCACTTGAACATGATTCAAAATTACGAGGTCCGTCGCCAAAAGCTCTGGTGTAGCTGAACAATACGTGACGTTAATATCCACTCACTTTGGATATCGGAAAGGAAAAATAGAATTTTTAACCAGGGATACATGAAAATATTTAATCAGGGAATTTTGGAAATTAGGCATGAAAAAAACTAAATTGTCATTATCTTTATTGCAGAAAAAGATCTGCTTATTTAGATTTTGTAGAAGAATACTTAAGATTTGTAGGGTCTTTAAGAAAGTTTATAGAAATATTTTTACCTTTACAAATGAAAGAAATATTTCACACACACAATCAGTGTTTTTAAATAAAAATCAACAGACACACATTAAAATGAATGACTTTTATTCACATAACCAATAACCATCCCAATAATAAGGCATTATGAAATAAGATATATATGAGGTTCATTATTATTTGTCAGGATTAATATTTTTTTTAACTTAATATAATCTTCAAGCGCAAAGAAAATAATGCATTCTATGTTTCGATTCTTCGCTTGTATATCTAACCTATTATGCGCAGCGACGCTTCAGGAAAAGAATGGTAGCTGAGTGTTCTGAATTTATCTATTTGGTTTATTTACACCACATCTCTATTAATTACAGCATATACATTTAGATTAAAGTTATTCAAAATTTTAGTTTTTTCATTAAGATTCAGAGTGTGTTATTTGTAGGAGAGGAGATCACAACCGTTATCTTCGATGTTTTCCAATAAACTTTCACTGCCCTCTCCTGAGTCTTGGAATGAGAGTAGTCACCCCTTTATCCTCGAATTACATCCATATCGGGGACGGGGTGGGGCTTTTTCACAGTGCCACGGGTCGCCGAAGCAATGATAAAAGACATGACCTCGAAATATTTAGGGGTGAAAGTGAGTATAGGAAAACAATTATCCTATCCACAAAAAGAAGCTTACTTTCCAGCTGTATGACGCGAAAACGTCACAGTACATCTGTACATCACGTACATCTGTACACATTACACATATGCAAAAAATAGTAAAGATTTCCAGAAAAAGAAAGAAAAGGAAACCCATTTTTTTTCTGAGATAGAGTTCTTCCTTTTGTTGAAAAGATTCTATAGAACTAGAGAGTGAGTGCTTATCCCTAACATAGCCACCCATCCAGTATTGTGGTTAGTGACGCTGACTGGGGTGTGCCGTAGGGACTGGGCTCGAATCCCGAAGAAGGCATGGATGTTTGTGTCGTAATCCTTCCTTCTTTCCCTTGTGATGCATTGTGTCGTGCACGGGGTTTATAAATGTTCTCAATAAAAATAAAAAAAATCCTAAGATATAATGCTTCCTAGAATCTCAAAGAATGGTATTCCCACGACTTTAACTAGTATTTCCAACAAAACTTTGCAATTTTAATAGCTTAAAGATCGACAAAGATTTATTTCAATAACTGGTTTCCCCTTAAAAAATTTTAAAATGTGTGTATTTTAAATAATTAATTGAATTGATTTTTAATTACTACATTTATTACTTGATTTTTTTTAAAATCTTTAATGCTCATTAAATTTAAAATGTGACAGTATAAATATTAGTAGCATATCAGCTGGCTTTTGTGAGTAATTACATATAAGATACCTCAACTAATGTATTTTTCTGATAATAAATGCTTTATCAATCATTTCAAACACTATGAATTTTGTATGTGTAAAATTTACGAAAGAATAAGATTTTAAGAAATTACGTATTATTCCTCTACTAATTTTTTTTTTTGTAACAAGTAATATAAAAAAAATTAAGTCAATTCCTACTTAGACCAACAAAAAAATTATTTTAATTAATTTTGATTAAATAATTACAATTAATATAAATATGTAGGTATATACATACGACAGAATCACAACATTAAGTGGCAAAAAGTTTTATTAATTATCATTAAAGTATCGCATTGTCCTCAAAAGCAATCGTGTATATAAAATTTCAGTGCAAGTAAATGATTTGAAACTTGAGGGGAAATTTTATTTTTAAAGTTTTGACCCAAGTCACTAAAAATGTAGCCAACGTGGCTGTATCTGTAATTCTTTAAATAATTAATTTCAATCAATAATTTTAATTAATTATAATTAAATTATCGTATTGTTACCCAAACAATAGTGTATAGAAAATTTCAGCTAAAAAGAGCTTTAAAATGTGAGGAAAAACCTTTTCTAGTTTTGACAAGCCAAAATGGTCGCTAAGTTACCAAAAGTGATGCCAACGTGG
>BMAO01033915.1:0-85844 GCA_019973975.1 Trichonephila clavata
TAGATCTATGACATTAGGAGTAGGGTTAGTTATCACTCAAAAAGTTTAATTAATGTTGGTTCACACTTACTTCTGAATTCTATTAAAGCAAGAACTAAGTCAAAAGAATGCATGTAAATTTAAATAATTCTGAATAAAACTAGTGTAATACCAAAAACTTCAAACACACAAAATGCATCCATCAATCATTGATTGTTTGATTGTTAAGTTATTTTTTAATCTTTTTAATAATATTTATTATGTAATGATTTTAAAGAAAAAAAATTAAAAATAACTTTAAAAAAGATATTAACATTTTAGATGTAAAAAAAATTACTGTGTTGCGCTGTCATTTATACTATTTTGTTGATGATATCACTTATAATTTCCAATTTTTAGAGTAATAAAAATAGAGTTATCAGACTTAATTATAATTTTTTTTGTTTCTCTTTTCAGGAAAACATTAGTTAATCTTCTATAATAATTTATTTTATATTGATCTTGCATAAATCTCTATCTTTTTAAAGTGTCATTATTTCTTGTGTGTTACTGTCTTATTTGTATCTGTAATTTAATGAATAGTATTTTTTTTATGAAACCATGAATTGTGTGTGCATCAAACCTAATGACGTTAAAGGAGCAAAACATTAGATTTCCAAAATGAATTTCTTTTATACCAAAATCTTGTTTCTAGTTATAGTTAAATTTGGATTTAAAAAAAGGATCTATACCTTTATGTGATGCAATTTTGATCATATTTCACTTTTTGTGTACACGTGTTTTGTTTTTATCCTGGTTTCCTCTACTGCATATTTACACCTTGGAAGTTCAAAAACCTGCCTTACATTTTTAAGTATTATTATGGGGAATATTTAAATAAAGGGGGGGGGGAGTGTAAATTACTGCAAGGTAATACATTTAATATATGTATATTAAAGATAAGTAATACGACGTATATATAAAATGTATGTAAATACCTTGTTTAGAACTTTCAAATGAGAAAATGTATTAATTTTACTATTACAAAATAAGTGGCATAGTTTGTAAAAGATATATTTGGAAAACTAGTGATAGAAGCCTAAAACTAATGTTATCTTGTACAACTTTATACCGAATACAGCAAATTGAAAGGTTAATAATTATATATAAATGTCTGAATGTAATTTTTTTGTACCTTAGATATTAATTTGAATGTAAGAATATGTGAAAATAGTTATTGTGTTACAGCTACTTTGTTGGAAATTTCAAACCGAACAAAAATAAGGATTATATACATTCCTTAATTTTTTCCCCTTCAGATTACTCTTTTAATTCACTTTTATTTGTGTTTTATAATAAGAATTTTGTTTGGTTGAGATACTAGCTGATGTTTTTTATAAGGCTAAATGTACTTATAATTTTAGTCTTTTAGAGAATATTTGTTAGTGACTTTTCAATGTACATCATTGCATTTATATAATTGTTTTTATTACTATTTGTTTTAATTGAACTAATATTGTGGATGAGAAATTGTTAATTATATATGTGTGTATATATATATAGTGTTGAAATTTTGTTCAAAATAAAAATTTTCTTTTGTATATGGAGTTTTTCAATTGACTGAATTGCATTACACAAATAACTGTAATTAATACATTGTGGAATAAACTTTTAATACATGCTTTCATGTGAATTATTCATGAAAATTTTTCAGGTTACCATAACTTTAAAAATAAATACAAAATTGAATGTGAACTAAGTTATTAAGAAATAAAAATATATATATTTACCCTTATTTGAAAGACTACATTAAAATCATACAGAAGCAATACAAATTACTGATTACAAATCATTCAGTGATATTTTTTACTCTATATCAAAGTTAATATAGTATTTTCAGGTACAGAAATCAGGTAGCCAAATTTTCCAATCAAGCATTGATAATTTGATTTCTTTTAAGTACTTCATTTGTGTGTTAAACCAAAATTGCACAAATTATTAATAAACCATATGTTTTTTCTATTATTTTTTTTAAATAATTATAATTAGGTTATAGATATTAGTACATTAAATTTCCATCGAGGAGAAATATTTTAAATTGGCATTGAATATGAAACTGAGAAAAGTATAAATGTTTTTTAACTTTAAATAGTTACTCTCTTTAAAAACTAATCTCAGCTACTTTTCATTGTACTTTGGGAAGAAATTTAATATCTTTAATTTATTTATTCATTTGAAGACAAGTAATTCATCCCATGAAAATCCAATAATTCTTTTACAAGAACTGAATCTTCTTAATTTCATATAAAAAATATGTTTTATAAGTACAACCCAAGAAAACAGAATACACACAATTTTTAACTTCAAACTTACTGGGGAAAGAAAATTTCTCAAATGTAGTTTTATGTAAATTTCTAGAAATAAATCATTAGGATCTTGTACAACCTACTTTCCTAGAGAAATATTCTTCAATAAACATTTTAGACTAGTATTGAAGGAAGTTAAGACTGCAAATTACATTTTAAAACGAGATTGCTTGCTTTATATACTGACTAAATGCCTTTTGGGGGGGGGGGATCTTGTCTTTAACTTATTTATTCATTTAAAGGCTCTAATAATTTACCTCCTGAAACTTCAAAAGAAATGCTTTAAAATAATAAACCATCTTAATTAAACAAAAATGTATATAAAAAATCTAATTTTATATTTTAAGTAAATAAGTCCTCTCCCAAAAACAAAAATATATATAATTTCCTACGCATTGAAAAATACATATTTCTCAAATGTAAATTTTCTGCAGGAATAAATCTTCATTAGAATCTTGCTGTACCTTCTCTCTAGTATTATTCATCCTGTTATTCCGTTTTTATAAGCAAGATGAATGTTTTTGCACTAACTAGGTTGGTTGAAAATTATGGATTTATTGCAAGCATTGGTACATTACATTGAAGCACTTGCATAGGATAATATTTTCTTTTATGAAAATATTAATGCTAGAAATTTAAAATTTTATATCAACACTAATTACAATGTTTAAAAAGGACAGTATATCGAGTTTTATGCTATTAACTGTTACATATGGTAATTTATCTATTTAGTTTTTAAGCAATTAGAAGAGCTTTAAATGCAACTTTGATGAAATACTTTTTAGCTAATTACTTTTAAAACCTTTGTTCTGTCATAGAAACTTCTGTGAAAATCACCTTAAGAATTTACACACACCTTTTTTTTTTTACCAATTTTGTATGAAAATGAAAAGTATTCCAAAAATGCTTGAAATACTTAAAAATTCTCTTTTAAAATCAATAGAACTAAATACTATTTCAAACCTCATAAACATGATAAAATTAAATTTAATCATCCAAAAAAATCAATTATTTAGAAAATTATGAAACACAAACTTTTTTAAAAACTAATAGAAACCTTGTTCTATCAAGAAATATCAAGTTACCTTCCTTTCATATTCTCTGACAGATTCGCATCACTACTGCGTTCTACGCGAGGATTCTTCCGGTCCGATTCAACGATCTAGGATTCTTCCTGTTCAAATCCCTTTTTCCCCTATCGAAAAATCCCTATCTTTTAGGATTTTTCCTGTCTCCAACGCTATGTCTGTAATGGCGGCACCTATATTTCGGTCTTGGAACTATACCGTGCGTTACACTACTGTATTAAAAAGTGTTGTGTAACTAATATTGTTGACAGTCTTAAAAAAAGTAGACAATTGATTGCTTTTAAAACTAAATAAAATATTAACTTGTACTGCATTTCCCATCATATAAATATTACTTACTATAATTAATTACATTACACAATCTTTAATGCTTTAGAAAGTCTTTCACAACTGTGATGCAATTATAATGTATATGTCACCACAGCTGAAAATCCCATCTAGCACTTTTTAAGATCAAAAAGTCATTCAAGACTTTCAGAGATGTAAGAATATTTACTTCATTCATCTGGTTGATACACAGAACACATATAAAGCAACTTGAAAAACTATAACTATTTAAAGTATTTATAAAACAAATAGTATATCAAAAACTGGTCCATTACTGGACAAAAAAATAAATAAATCCTTATTAGTACATCTTAACCATAAAAAAGACAATCACATTAAATCATTACTTTCACTACCACTTTCCTCATCACCCATGAAATGTAGCATATGGATGAAATACCTGTTTCTATACAGGCAAGGCAGATTTGCAAGGTCTATTCCTGTATAACAAACAGCACAAATATTATCAAAATGATGAATAATTTATTATTAAGAATTATTTACACGTAAGTTAAAACATATTACTTACTTTAGTATATAGTTTTGCTTGTATTGATAGCAAGCATTAATATCACCTGATTCTATATATTTTATATTAAACACTTACCTGCAAAAAGTATACATGTATTTTCTAAATTCGTATGTTCCAAAAGTATAAATCAATTTTTTTGCCTAAAATTTTATTAAGAATGAATGATATAAAAAAATACCATATTCGGATCACTTTCCAAAATTTGTGTGGTAACATTCAACTGCAATGGAATCTCTATCCTGCATGGTTTTTAAATTATATACTTCTAATATACTGTCATAAAGCCATTTGTGACAAAAATTTGGTCATTTTTGATAATTACTTACCTCCTCATCTGATATAAAAATATACAATAACTTTACCCTATAAAAACATAGCTAAATGTCTTGGAAAACATAAAACAACTCCACTACAAGCATATATCAGGTGTTAAAGATAAAGTTAAGTTTTTTTTGCAAATAGTTTTTGAATTGAGTAATGCTGACTTGCCCGAGCTTGAATGTTTTCTTTCTTGACAACTAAAAAAAGAACATTCCAGAGTTTTCCTTTTTATTTTTATATCCCCAATAGTTGGCTTAAATATTTACTGCTAGTTTAAATGCTGATTGGGAGGTAGGTACATGAGGATCAGGTAAATAATTCTTTAGTAATTACTTTTTACCTTTCTTTTACTGAATTGCATGTTGAGACAATTGTTCCTGAACTATTTTACCTTGCAATAAACAATTTAATACTACAAGTAGAAGTTCAGTCTCCTGGTTTTTCTTATGTCATTACATATTTCTTTGGCGGAAGACCCCACACCACACTTTCTATCTGAGATATGGAAAGAAGTATATTCAACATTTTCAACAACATGGAATCCCTCAAACAATTTAAGAATGAACTTAATATGTTTACATGGTGCATGATTATCTGAGCATTCACATGTATACCAAGCCGAACATGATAATTTTACACACCTCTAATGGCATTGATCACACACACACATAACCTCTTTCTGAAATGCTACCATGATCTTATTAACAACATAAAATACATCTCCAATAGTCTGCGATTTTACAAACCAAGAATTTGATGCCTGGTCATAAATATCTGTCAGGAATCTTCAATTCATTTTGAAATGGAAATAGGTTGTGAGGATATAAACTGGGGAGAGTACCATTTAAAATTCTATAATGTGCTAAATATGTGTCATGCTGTATTTTCAACAAACTATCTGCTTGATAGTTAAATTTTCATTTTAAAATAATTGGACATTCATGTATTGTGAATATATTAACAATATATATTTTTATCAGTATTGGCATACAGAAGTAGATGATGTGACTTATACTATTAGTAGGCTGAATTACAATAATTATCTTTAAAATATTTATTGAAAGCAGGCTTTTTATCAGTCAATGCAATTTTAAAATTTTCCATTATTTGTTTACATCTGATTGAACTTATTCCTTCCAAATGAGCTACTAGAGAAATTTCCCTTCGCATTTCAAAATTGGAAAACAAGATCATTTAATCATTTCTTCCAAGTGCATTGAAGGCGTAATGCAATTAATTTTTAACTGGGCACCCTTTCTCTCAGAATGTTGAAAAACAATACATATTTCCTGTGTTTAATTTATTAGTAATAACATGAGCAACAGAGTAAAGCATTCCTTATTAGTCAAGTACAATTAAACTTCTATTAACCGAATACATATTCAAATACTGAAGATTTTTCAATACCCATTACAAGATTAGCTTTAATGAACCCTATACAAGTTTTATAAACCAGTTGAATTGCTTGATTATGCTTTGAAAAATATATTATACTGATCCCTTAATAGTCTTTATAAAGAGTGATTCTACCAAGAGATATTCCATTAATAATTGGAATATAGAATCTTTGATATTTCTATACAACTAGTTTTTCTTTTATATGTCTAGGAAGCTTCACATGTTAGCAAATGTGTTTAAATATCTAAATCTACAATTTCACTCATGATATGGAAAAGGTTAAGGGAAAGTTAAATCTAAACATATTGTGTAGATCTTTACATGTGATTCATATAAAATTTTTTGCAATAGATAATACATTCCAATAATGATTTTTTTCTTACTTTAATTAAATAAATGTATTTTCTTATTAAGAATAGCGTTATTACCTTTGGCTGGATCCTAGCAGGGCACCCTTCTTTTACAAGAACACCTCCAGAAAATTTGTATTTTCTATTATTATTCTCACAATCATTTAAAAATTTAGCCAAACAATTTACCTCATATATTTACGCTAATTTTTCATAACAATCAATAGAACTTTCGATTTAACGACAAGAAAAAGTTTTACACTCACGAGATCCGCCAAGTGGGCAATCACCCAGCAGGAACTAAAAAAATAATGAATCTACTACAATGGTAAATACCTGGAAATTTTAAAACGTAATATTAAAACATTATAAATAATCAAAGCATAAAATTTTTACATTCACGTGATCGGAGAATCGAGCTTTTACACGGCAGAAGCTAGAAAGTCGATGAACGGAAAATGTTAATTACATCAAATCAAAGCACAAAATAAAATAAAAATACAATATAAAAAGAGTAAAATAATAATAATTCAAAATTATGAATCAAAGTTTTTAGTTGTTCACATAAGTTAGAAATTCCATAAATCAGCAAATATGTTTCGATGATGGAAAACTTAACAGGAAATTAATACAAAAAAAGACTGCAAAAAAATTTAACAATTAAACATTATAATTCAAAGTTATAAAATACCAAACCAAAAATCTCCCCGCTAGAATTTTATTTACGTACCTTTCAGCACGAGCGCTACAGCAAGAGTGATTTTAGTTAAAGCCAATAGCGACAGGAAAAATCCTAATGTTAAAGTAACTGAAATCACCAGGGGGCGCTGACATCGTGAGGGACAGGGAAAATTCCCCTCAGTAGCAAAAGGGAAAAATTTTGAATATTGTTTTTCACATCTTAGTAGTGAGTGTGGCCGTGTAAAATTTTGGTTTGAGAAAAGCAAATTTTCTTTGGCTGGCGGTATGTATTTTCCCCCTCATTATTTAACGATTATTATTGAACATCAACATTGTTTTAAAAACTAATTCCGTATTGTTTTTTACTAAAGAATAATGAATCACTTATCAACACTAATTACAATGTTTAAAAAGGACAGTATATCGAGTTTTATGCTATTAAGTGTTACATATGGTAATTTATCTATTTAGTTTTTAAGCAATTAGAAGAGCTTTAAATGCAACTTTGATGAAATACTTTTTAGCTAATTACTTTTAAAACCTTTGTTCTGTTATAGAAACTTCTGTGAAAATCACCTTAAGAAGTATTTATTGGTAATGAATTTACACACACCTTTTTTTTTTACCAATTTTGTATGAAAATGAAAAAATATTCCCAAAATGCTTGAAATACTTAAAAATTATCTTTTAAAATCAATAGAACTAAATACTATTTCAAACCTCATAAACATGATAAAATTGAATTTAATCATCCAAAAATCAATTATTTAGAAAATTATGAAACACAAACTTTTTTAAAAACTAATAGAAACCTTGTTCTATCAAGAAATATCAAGTTATATTCCTTTCCTTTCATATTCTCTGACATATTCGCATCACTACTGTGTTGTTCGCGAGGATTCTTCCGGTCCGATTCAACGATCTAGGATTCTTCCTGTTCAAATCCCTTTTTCCCCTATTCAAAAATCCCTATCTTTTAGGATTTTTCCTGTCTCCAACGCTATGTGATTTTAGTAGGTTCAATTAAGCCAACGATGAACTTGGCGATTTTCAAAAAGAGGCCAAAAATATCAAAGTAACCCATCCTTGTTTGTAGATTATAGGAATAGGTGCTGCCAACGAAATTGCGCATTACACGTCCGGTCTTGTTTGTTCCTTTTATCTGTCCCTATCGTCATGTTACTGGGCTACGAACCCATAGGTCGCGGTTTCTAATCTTACTTCAATGGTGACCCTGGCTGAACTAAAAAAACGCAACCTTCTGAACTGTCGTGACGCCATATATCCACCGCAATTGCAACCAAAAAAAGCCGTCGCATAGTGACGCAATCTTCATGGTGACGCAACCCTCAAGCCATCACGCACGAATGACGCCACCAGCAAAGCTGTCACAACTGGTGACGCAGCAGCAAACACGCTAGATTTAACAAATACATCGTTCGTTCACCTATCCACCGACTCACTGGTGGAGGAGTATGTAGCGGTATCATCTACATAAGCCAGTAACAACCTCCGCATCATGGGAATCCTTTTGGTGTAGTGGTTAAGCTACTCGGCTTCGGACCCAAAGGTACTGGGTTCTGTCCTACCGGATAAGCGCGCTACTTCAATATATACCCGAATATTTTTTGGTTCTATCATAAACAGTCCAATTTATCTATCTGCAGTTAGTTCCTGTAAAATATGAATACATTTTAAAACAAGAAAAAAGTTATTCTCCCTTCAATGTGAAATTTAAGCAACTGCATTAATTGCGAAAATACAATTATGAAATGTATAAAGAAATTAAAGTAGATCAGATAGGAAAAAAATTAATTCTTAAACGAATTGTTTTTAGAGATCTATATAGTAAAGCGGATTTTTCCCCTGCCAGAAAATTTGCTTTACGAAAAAATACTAGCAAAATAAATTAAAAGTTAAGGAGAAATTATTCTATATATATCATACATTTTTTTTTTCAAACTACTTAATTTCATATGCGTGATTTACTTTTTAAAGATTGAAGAGAAAATGATAAATGTGCTGACATAAATTGAAATTCAAACAGAAGAAAAATTAAAATAATTTTTACTACAGCAAACTGGGAGAAATACATTTATTGCAGCCCTGACAAATAGGCAAAATAAATAATTCTAGATATGACAAAGCGGCAAAAATAATTCCCAGCTGTGATGGCAAAGTGAAAATAAATAATCAGTTAACGTGATAACAAAAAGGAAATACTGTAACTGAAAAATGAAATTTTAAAAAGTTAAAAATAATGTAACATTAAAACCAAAGATATAGATTTTTATAGTAAATGGATGTTAAAAAGACTTAATACATTAAAAAACTCTCCTTGGAATGTTATATTTCTAGAGAAAAACTGTGCATTTTAAGTGTCATAAATACACACACAAAAAATTATTCACATCTCTCAAATCGAATCTCGGAGAAGGCATGGATGTTTGTAAATGTATAATGCCTTCACAGCATTGGGGTTCTCTAAATAGCCATCGAGCCGCAAGTTCTCTCGTGAGGTTGGAGGAAGGGGAAGAGAGGTGGGAGGCCCCTGCCCCCGGGTGTTCTCCCTCAAAATTAGGGAGGATCTGAGCAAAATCGTACTCTCACCTGCAAGGTGCTCAAAGCCGAGGCTAAAGACAGGTGTAAGAATTTAGCCCTTCGCCGTAATGAATTTCGTGGACCTTGATCTGATGTTACCGTCGATCAGGTGGCATAAGTAACAACAACGCATCTCAAATAATCTCTTCTGAAATAATCTCTTCTATCTCATAAACTCTTCTGGAGTGATATCATATAGACTCAGATTTGTGTTTTTATTATTTTTCGCCATCTCGGAGAAAGAGGAAACATTTTATGTTAAAATAGTAATTGAAAAACAAAAGCGTTGATTTAATCGTATGTGCTATAATTAATATATTTTCCTTTTATTATTATTTACAACTGATTCATTACTATGTTTATTGATATATATTATTAGTTTATAATGAATTGCGTTTAATCTTATTTTACAATCGCACTTTTTAAATCTGACATAAGAACAAGTTTCCTATCTATCTCAACATGTGTTGATAAATATTTTTAAATATTCATTTTAATTGCAAACCTGAAGAAAAATGTCGTATTCCTACTATACTTCACTCTCTCTATATATTTACCTTGTTGAAATTTTCAATCGTTAATAAAATATTTTCCTTTCATCCAATCAAGTTCAAATAATTTTTTAAACCTGTAGTGGATGACACTTGATGTTAATACAGTTTTTTCAAATATTAATTAATTAAACTAAATTAATTATCGGTTTTCGAAGCCAACTTAAATTTGTCTCCATTGTTGTAACAATGTAACTGTTAAAGCAATGACAAAAGTTGGCGTCGAAAACCGGTTTTTCAGCCAAACCGGGTGTGCATTGTTACAACAATGCAGATACACACACAAACAAATCATGCTATTTTTTCAATTCCTACTATTTGAGTTTACACTCTCTCCCTATATATATATATATATACATATCTTGTTCAAATTTTCAATCGTTTATAAAATATTTTTTATTCGTCCATTCAAAGTAGGAATTGACTTAAATTTTTTTTTATATAACTGTTTTTAAAGAGGTCATTATGTGTATATGCGATTTATTTTACAAAAGGTTCAAATATTCGACTAAAATCAAGCTTCCGCGAAAGTAAGCCGTTTTAGAATTTTAAATGAAAAGTTGTTTTTCTATAAAATACAGAACCTGATTCGGTTCATTAAGTACATTTTATTACCAGAAACTAGTAATTCTCTCTATACTATGGAAATATAATCACGCATTTATTTCATGAATGAGTATTTTACAGTTTTTAAATTTTACTGAGAGAATGAAATGTTGCGGAATAAAATCTTAGAGAAAATTTTAGGGAAGTAAAAAAGAGATTAATGTACGAGTACATTTTTCAATAAAATTTTTATATGAATTATTTATACATTAAATATCTTAATAAGAAATACTGGAGTGAGTGTTTATTAACGCAGCACTGTAAGGCAACACGAGGGATATTGCCAACAGAGCTCGTAATTCTGTTCTACGGTCAAGTGACAAGAACGACATCTCAGCTGGCTCATCTCTCTGCAAAGTACCACACCACTCGGTACTTTCTTCGTGTTTTAGAATGTACCCCCACACACACAAAAGAGGTCTGCGTAAGCCAATGGGTAACTTCATTGCTCGTTGAAGACGATGACTTATTTTTCATAGGAGGACGTAGGAATCGCAGTAACCTGGTGGTTATGCTCACGAACTAGTGGTTAGCGTGTCATGAGTTCAAGCCTTGTGCCCTTGAAGACCCGCCATGTATATTGGTTGATGCATGCTAAATCTGTCGAGGCTTAAAGGACTCCTATTTGTGTCATGTGGTAGTTTGTACAAGGAAGAGCAACTCAGGTATCGTCCTTGTAACTTGACCAAGGTTCGAAATTAAGAGTTACATCGCGAATATTCCTGTGTTGATTTATAGTGCGTTAATCAAAACTCATTCACTCACCCAGGAGGACCTTTCCGTAGGATAATCTCGACCCCATTCTTGACTCTTGTACGACCCTGAAGGAACGTCAGGGGAAACCGAGAGATATGCATAGATCCAGCAGTTTGTGCTTAGGTTTCTCTATTTAAGGGAGAAAGTAGGCTTGCTAAAGTTTGAGTAATCTTCCCAATTCCGATGTTGCACTAGGATCCTTTTCAAATTAGAACCGATCCTGGGACAGAGTTCAGTGACGAGAGAATTGGAACATTGTCATGGTCTTTAATGATTCACTGAGAATCTTACCTTTGCGGTGCATGCCACTCTCGCCTGCGCCGGCAACTTGGCGGAATGTGGCAACCCTGTACCATTATATAAACTCATTCGATAGAAGACTGTTACGCGTTCACTTCCAACTAGCTCAAGTCGACTAACGACCGTCGATGTTTTTGCTTTAATTTAAAATAATTATGTTATATAAATAAAGTTATGTTTTTTTAGTAAATGCTTGCCCAACAGTCATTTTACATTGGTGACCTTGACTGCAGAACGTAAAACCTTCGAAAGGAATATAAAGATCATTGAACTGGATTACTGCTACACGTGGCTATGATTCAAGTAAGTGTTTATGGTTATTCGTTTGGTTTAAGGATGCAATTCATTTAGGTCAATAATTCAGGTTGTCGTTTTTGATAATAATTTTTCTAGTTGATTTAATATCTTAAATTTACAATTGTTAAAAATAAACATGCAGAGCGACGACTCGCAAATTGCACGAATAGCGGTTAAATTACCCCCGATTTGGACAAACAATATCAAACTGTGGTTTGTGCAGGCGGAAAGTAATTTTGCTTTATCGGCAATTACCAATGATCAAACAATGTATAATAATATTATTGCAGCTATCGCGCGCGAGATCCAGAAACATTATCCTCTGTTTCAGATATTTTGTTTAAGCCCCAACCGCAAATAAATATAATGAACTTAAAGAAAGGCTTATCGCAGAATTCTCAGACTCTGCAAATAAAGAAATTCGAAAACTTCTATCTGAACTCCAGTTAGGTGACGATAAGCCGTCACACTTATTAAGGAAAATGCGGGTATTAGCATCCGGTGCATCTTTAAATGACTATTTCTTAAAAACCTTATGGCTACAACGATTACCATCAGAAATCTAATCAATTCTTTCAGTCAGTTCGGAGACACTTGAAAATTTAGCTAAGTTAGCCGACAAAATAGCCGAAGTCAGAACTGATCCTTTCCTAAATGTTTCCGTGATGGATAAGTCCACGAGTTCGAGCCCAGCACTACCAACAAATCCTCGAGAAGATTTGCCTAATCCTTTATATCAGGAAGTGGTAGCACTTTGTCAACAAGTAGATGCACTTAGCCAACAGTTCCAAAGATTTTCTGGCTGGAAATCCCGTAATCGTTCACGAACGAGAAGAAATTTTTCACGAAACACGACCAGATCACTGGAAAGAGAAGGGTCATCCGAGATATGTTATTATCATTCAAAATTCGGTAGACATGCAAAGAGATGTCATTCTCCATGTAGCTATGGCAAAAACCAGGAAAACTAAAACCGACTGTCGCAGTTTCGGCGGCAAACAAACCGACAGCCAAAGCCGCCTATTCGTATTTGATAAAAAAAAACGCTTTTAAAATTTCTGGTAGATTCAGGTTCGGACGTGAGCTGCTTGCCGGTTCCTGAAATGTTTAAAAAATTAAGTCCTGAACCATTACAATTGTTTGCTGCTAATAATTCAAAAATTTTGACATACGGATCGAAGTTATTAAATATCGATTTGGGATTACGACGAAACTTTAGCTGGAAATTTTTGATCGCCTCTGTACCAATTCCAATAATCGGAGCAGATTTTTTGGAAAACTTTGGACTTTTGGTTGACTTAAAATGGCGTAAATTAATAGATAGTGTCACTACTCTTTCTATACCTGGCATTTCTGCGGCGACTGACATTATTTCAGTAAAGTTAATTTCAAGTGATACGTATTAGTACAACACGCTAAGAAAGCTGGATAGAGACTATAAAAAGCCTTAGAATATGAACTAGAAAGTATTTATGACACTGTAGTGCTTATAATAATGCTCTCATAATAGATTAAGCCTCTGTATAGTTATACTCTCTTAAACAATTCAGGTTCCTATATACTATTAATATTTGGTATAAAATTTTAAATTGCATACATCAAATAAGTTGGCAATTCCAAACAAAAGACTACATTTTTATAAGGATCTTCGATTGGATGCGATTTTTGATGAAATGAACTGTGCTGACGAACGATATTGATATACTTACTAACTTTGAGGTGACACGGCCACGTCATAAGTTTCAATGAAGAAATATTAATTTTGATTATGAAACACGAGATGATCCGGTGGAAGAACCTAAATTAAAATTCAAGATAGTTTTATTTTTTTATAATAGATCAAGCAATTAACAGCCTTGACCTGTACATTTAATTAAAGAATCCACAGCAATTGTTTTAAATTTTTGTACGGTAAATATGATTTAAAAAGTACCCCTATAAACTTATTAATTAAAAATACAAAAATTTAGAAATAATGTTAACCGATAGAGAATCAGTGATATAAAGACACTCGATCTAGCAGATGTGATAGTGGTCTGTTTCAACTTTATTGGACAAAAGAGAAATCACAATTGAAGTTTTAAAACTTATTTCAACTTTAGAATTTGCTCCAAATCTTGCTGTTGTATTAAGAATTTTGCTTTCGTTGCCGTAAGTGTAGCAAGTGGAGAAAAAAGTCTCTCGAAATTAGAATTAATAGGAAATTTGTAACGATCCAGAACTTTTGAAGATAGATTAAATGGTTTAGCTACTAGACTATCTTTATATATAAAATATACGTGTCACAGTGTTTGTCCGCAATGGACTCCAAAACTACTCAACCGATCATAATATAATTTTGCGTACTGTGTGTCATTTCGTTCAACTTAAAACATAGGATGGTTTTTATTTCAATTAATCACGCCATAATTTTTTTATTGCCGGAAAAGTGAAGAATCCGAAAATCGATATTTTGCGATTATTCCCGCAAGGGAATAATCGCAAAATGTGGCATTGCTCATGAGTCTGTGGAAGCAGATATTACAAACCAAAATGCACGAAAATTAGATGCCTGGCGTATTTCGGGGTGTGGAATCCGATTTTAGAGTCAGTTTCCAAAAATAACCGTAACTTTGCCGGATAAAGCGCCCCGACCGTATCTTAGACACATCATAACAGGGGCTTGCATTAAAAGCCTTAAATCGAGAAAACTTGGACCCTGGCGTACTTCAAAATGGATAATCCGAATCTGATATCCAGTCTGAGAAATAACTGTAACTTTGCCGGATAATTCAAGACAACCATTTACTATACAAACCGTGGCAGGAGCTTACCCTTAAAGTCTTGGTGCGGGAAAAGTGCGTTTGTGTTGTAATTTGGGATGGTGAACTAGAGTTTGAAATTGAATTTTAGAAATTCCTGTAACTTTGCCAGATAATGCCGGACGTCCCTAATACCCCTTTTAGGGACTGAACTTGCCAGCTCAGAGCAACAAAAACAATTTCCAGTTGCATCTAGGGACGGGAAACGATAATTTGAAATCATATTTCAGAAACTCCACTAAACTTGCCGGATACTGTCTTAATTAGGAGAAAAGGCAAATGATTCGAGTTCCGCGCGTCCGGATTTTCATTATCTCTAGCGACTGAACTTGCTCGCACTGGAGCATCAAAAGTCAGCTCCGTGTGCATTTCGGAGTGTGAAAATAGAATCTGAAATTGAATTTTTGGAGTTTCGATAACTTTGCCGGATAATGCCAGTCAACCGTATTTTAGACACACCGTAGCAGGGACTTGCCTTAAAAGCCTTGGATCATGAAAAATTTGTCATTGTGTATTTCAAAACGGATAATCTGAATCTGATATTCAATCTGAGAAATAACAGTAACTTAGCCGGATAATTCAGGATGACCGTCTTTTACGCAAACCGGGGCAGGAGCACACCTTAAAGTCTTGGCGTGGAAAAAGTGTATTCTTGGTGTAATTTGAGATGGTTTAAGCGAGTCTGAAATTGAAATATAGAAATTCCTGTATTTTTGACAGATAATGCCAGGGGATCGGAATATTCTCGAACAGCAGTACCAGCCTATCTTGCCGACGTAAAGTGAGTGAGTGAGTGAATATTAACGTCGCACTATTCAGCTACACGAGGGCTTTTGGCGACTGACAGCGTAATTTTGAACCATGGTCAAGTGACGTGGACGACACCTGAGCTGGCACGCCCTCTCCTAACTACCACACCACACCAAAGGGAGGACGTTTGAGCTCTCGACAGATTTGACATGAATCGCTCCCCTACACGGCGGGTTTTCAGTGGTACTGGGCTCGAATTCATGACACGCTAGCCATGATTCGATGCCTTGACCACTTGGCTACCGTGGCCACTGCAGACATAGAGACGAAAAAGTGGATCTTAATTGTATTTCGAAACTGTCGATCCGAATATATATATTCTCAATCCAATTCAATATAATCTCATATCTACGTCAAATAATGCCAGACGAAAGTATTTTGCACGAACTGTGGAAAAGGCTTGATTTAATTCTTGAGGAGAGAGAAATGCTTTCCTGGTGTTTTTCTGGATGGGAAACAATAATAATGTCAAATCGGATTTTAGAAACTCCCGTAACTGTGCCGGATAATGCCGACCGATCGTAATGTCCCCCTTCAGAGACTGAACTTACAGGAGCAAGGGCGTCGAAAGTGGGCATCAAGTACTTCTCGGGGTGGGAACGAGAACCTGGATACGGATTTCAAAAGCTTCGGTAAATTTTCTGGATATTGCTGGAATGCGGTCAAATGACTTTGTGTTCGAGTTCCACCTCCGGATTTTCATTCCCTGTAGCAACTAAACTTTCAGGCGCTGTCGAGCGAAAATATGATTGCAATAGGGAATTGCATCTTCGTGCATTGTTGTCACTGTGTTAGATGGCGGAAAAACTGCACATTCCACATCAGCTGCCATTGAACATTCTTAAAATACAAGATGAAATGTGTACCATTGAAAAAAAGGGTGGATTGGCTACAGCAAATGAATTATCATGATCAGGGATAATTGTACCATGAACCATAAACATTCACTCAAAGCATTACATAGAGCTTTGCAAGATTTAAATGGCAACGAGAGAATATTCGGTGTTGCTGCTGTATTAGTGTCTGATGATTTCCGACAGGTATTAACAGCCATTACACGCTCTACTTTTGCTCACGAGATTAACGCCTGTTTAAAACAACCGTTTTGATGGCGAAACGTGGAAACACTTCGACTGACCATAAACACTCGAGTACATTTGCAAAATGATCAATCTGAGCAAATATTTCCTAACCAAATACTGAATATCGGAAACGGTGAAGTAGAACTTCATCCCAATACATAAGGCATGAAATACCCAGACGATTTCTGTAATGTTCTTTAGGCAAAAAGGAACTGATTGAGAGTGTCTTTCCGGATATACTGTATAATTATCTTGATAATTATTGCCTCTGTAATCCTGTTACTTAATCAGAAAAAATGTTGATATTGTGATGAAATAAACTTTCAGACACAAGTTTGTTGCCAGTTGATCCAACGTTTTTTAAGCCAATCGACACTATTGTTGATAAAAACAAAACCGTAAATTTTTCAACCAAGTTTTTGAATTCTCTAGATATATCAGGAATGTCACCACATAATCTTCGGTTGGTTCCCTGGTTTTTATCTGCTTAACTTAAATTCACCTAGATAATGCAACGGTGCACGTTTGATCATCAAAAAATTATACCGGAAACTTCTTGAAGCAAAAATTTTGACTGCAAAGTTTGAACGAAAATTCGTTTCTACTACTACGGAATTTGTTGCCACGCGTATTCCACTGATACCGTCAGAATCTCTAATACCATTCAAAATTCTTCAATTCCGATTCGTTTGGCTTTCGCGATGACCATAAATGAATCTGAAACCCGAACAATATTAATTTGATACTTGGACTTAGAAAATCCATGTTTCTCGAATGGACAACTAGATGTTACATGCTCACGTGTGCGGAAACCGTTGAATCTATATTTGAGTTAGCAAAATACGGATTACTGAAAAATAATGTGCACCGATTAGCGATTAGTTGTATAAAATTATTATTTGTTATACTTTAAAATGATAAAATAATTTTAAAAATTGCAAAGAATCAACGTTATTCATCACATTTATAAAATTAATCCTTCATATGTTGTTACTTAACGACTTCGTTAGTAATTCATGCATTATACTACACTCAAGTAGGAGATGAATGAAATGCAAAATTAAAATAATTTGTTGTCTTATACTTTATTTCAACCCTCCAAAATTATAAACGAAGATTAATTTGACTGCATTGAATAGCTTAGAATAATATTGAACTAACGTATTAAAACAAAGCCACAGCAACGCGTGGCCGGGTCAGCTAGTCTTTATATATAAAAATCCCGTGTCACAGTGTTTGTCCGCAATGGACTCCAAAACTACTCTACCGATCCAAACATAATTTTGTATATTGTGTGTCATTTCGTCCAACTTAAATCATAGGATAGTTTTTATCCCAAATTGTGACGTCATTATTTTTTATTGCCGGAAATGCGTAGAATCCGGAAAAATTTGCAAAATATCGGAATGCGTGTGAGCCTACGGAAGAGGATTTTGTTGACCAATGTGCATGAAAAATTAGTGACTGGTGTATTTCGGGGCGTGGAATCCGAATTTTGAATTGAATCTAAATAATACCCATAACTCTCTCTTTGCCAGATAATGCTGGACGACCGTATTTTAGACACACCCTGACAGGGACCTTAAAAGCCTTGGAGCGCGAAAACTTGATCCCTGGCGTATTTTGATACGGGCAACCTGAATCTGATATCCGATATGAGAAATTGTCGCAACTTTGCCAAATAATTCCGGGCGACCTATTTTAGACACACCCAGACAGGACCTTGTCTTAAAAGCCTTGGAGCGCGGAAACTTAGTCCCTGACGAATTTTGAGGCGGGCAATCTGAATCTTATGAGAAATTGTTCTAGCTTTGCCGGATAATTCTGGACGACTGTCTATTACGTGGACCGTGACAGGAGCTTTCCTCAAAAGTCTTGAAGCGGGAAAAGTACTTTTCTGCTCCTTTCCGGGATGGTGTAAGAGAATTCGATATCGGATATTAGAAATTCCAGTAACTTTGTGGATAATGTCGGATGACCTTAATGCCCCTTTCCAGAGATTGAACTTGCAAGCTCAGAGGAGCCGAAAGTAATCCCCGGTTGCGTACAGGGATTGAAAACGAGAATCTGCAATCAGATTTCAGAAACTCCCAAAAATGTGCAGAATATTGTCGAAATTAGGTGGAATGGCATCGCGTTCGAGTCCCCCTAATGAATTTTCAGTCCCTGTAGTGGCTGAATTTCCACACGCTAGGGCACCGAAATTCTGTCCCGTGTGTGTTTCGGAGTGCACTGCGAGAAACGGTTTTCAAAACTCTGAGAGCAAACTGCTCACTTTTGAGTACTTCACATTCTCAAAATAGCTCCGATGCACGCTTACTCAGAATTTGAGAATCGCATATTCTCAATTTGAGCAACAAGTACATTCTCATTTTTGAGCCTGTTACTGGATGAAATTTATGAGAATGAAAGAACAAAATGAGTATATAATGCACTCAGTTTTGAATTTGTTAATGTATAAAATATGAGGATTGAGGATATAAAATATGTATAATTTTCATTTTCGATACTGTTGTATCTAATATGAATTTTTAACAGAAAAATATATATTAACCCAAATCTTAAGGGATTTAAAAATGTGATACCTAAGTTGTAAATTTTCACTTTCTTCATCTTACGTATTATTTTATTTTCATTTTATGAAATTTTTACACTTAACTTTGAAATCAAAATTCATTTTACATTTATTGTGTGTAACAAAAAGGTACTCGCGTATTATCGCGAAAGTGCCTAAGTTAAAGATAACTCGCCAAATTGGCAGTACCGATTTCGCATGTGTCGTACGCGCTGAATTAGCAACCATGTACTTCGTTTTACAAAATGTCGCCAGTACGGTTGCAATAATACGCAAGTATCAACAAAAATATTTTTTTTTGTTTAACATTTATAAACCCCGTGCACCACAACAAAAATATTACTTATCGAAAAAAAATGCAACTATTATTTTATCACAAACTGCATGTCTTCGAACTTATACCGCAAATATAAATCTTTGAAAATTGCAAAAATAAATTCGATGTAATAGTTAAATGTGTATGCAATTTGAACTAGTTCCAGAAGCAATTTGGTTCATTAAAAGTTATATTTATGTTTCTATAAGCATTATATTGTTTCCTTAAAATCATATACAAGCAGAGAATTAACTTTTATTTAAAAAATTCAGCCCTTCAATAATAAGTTATTAGAAATATCTAGGAAACATGGTAAATAACAGATTTTTCAAAGTAAAAATTTCAAAACAATGCCAGAAAGAAATAGTTTTTTATATATTATGTAACCTGAAGAAAAAAACCCTTTTGACTAAAATAACACTCATTAGGCCCAGGTGTGTAAGTACTCTTTTTATCAATGGTTTTGTTTAAATAGAAACACATCCATCCAGATGGAAATAAAGAAAATGCATTGCTATATTACAAATTAAGCTCGATTTTTGTTAAATCAACTGATTTTACACTCTCCTATCACCAAAGAAAACAAATATTATAGTTTTTAAGTTAATGTTTTTTTTAATTAAATTACTTAAAAATTTCAGTCTTTCGAAGAATGTAAAAACAACTAAAACAGTAGGTTTTTACATATACAAAACATTTAAAATGCACAAGTTTTTAACCAACTAGAAAGAGTTTTTAGAGAAGTTTTCAGCACCCATTTATGAGAAAAAATAACATCATAAGGACCAATAGAATCATATAATTTAGCCATTTCATTCAGTGTACAGCATTATATTTTCAATACCTTTTTTCAATTATTCACTGTTAACAAGAAAAATAAAACAAACCAAAATCATATTGTTGAAATATTTATTCTGAAAATTGTACACATACATATATACATTAAAAAACAAACAAGAATATAAGTGAGATTTTTGAAACATGTTTTCTTCAATAAGTTATTTTGTATTGAATTTTTTTTATAAACACTATCTAATCTATATTATAGTCAACTCTATCCTTATTTGTACAGAACAGCTGTTTTAATGTAATATACATTGAATTATAATTTTAAATATAGGAATTTCTAGTGTGTAAAAGTACATAAATAAGCAGCTTTTATATTTTTTTATCAAATCATGTCTTTGAGTTATGAATTGTGAGTGAAAATGCCTTTCAAACAGTGTTGTTTCAAATAAATTACATGTTAGGATATGTGAGTCATCCAAATTATTTACTGAAGAATTTATAGATAGCTGGTTCTGAGAGGAATTTTGAAAATTTTCCTCATTAGAGTAAAATTTTTACAAATGCTGTTCATAATTATACTCTAAATGGCTATCTACAAAATTTAGCATAACACACGTAGTGTTGTTATTATATATGAGCATATGAGTATTAGAGAGAACATGATACCAAAGGCTACAATGTGAATGAGTGAGTGAGTGAATATTAACGTCGCACTGTTTAGCAACGCTACAATGTGAAACCAATGGTCTTTGGCAGAAAGAGCAAAATGTATGAAATTCATAGATTAATTTTTATCCATAATAAATATACATAAAAGAGAAAAATTCTGAACTAAGTGCAAAATTTAAAATAAATTATGAATGGAAATATTAAAAATGAAGATTTGTGCTAACAAGCAGAAATGAAATTAATGCAAATTAAAAATAAAGTATTCATAATTTAGAAACAAGATTAAAGGTTTAATAAATACAATTTTATAAATATTACGCATGAAGGCATGTGTTTTTGTTGAATTTCACATTTATAAAAACAACAGTTCAAAAAATACCACACATTGGAATAATATATATATATATATATATACAGGAACTAATTTGTTATCATTAAACATCTTTTAGAAGTGGTTTTGAAATCACTGCAAATAAAATTTTGGCATTCAATAGTTTTCAATCAACGATGACGGTCTCCCACTAAAAACTCAAAATGAAAATAATTTAAAAGAATGGCTTATTCCTGACAAAAAAGGAATTACATTAAGAAGCAAAAATGTACTTTTTTATAGAAAACAAATTAGAAAAATATGAGTGCCAGGATTTAAAGAAATAGAACACAAGGTATTTAGAAATGTCAAGAAAAAAAGCAGGAAAAAAAATAAAGAAATTGAAACTGGAAAAATTATAACAGAGTATAAAAGCGTGGGGTGCTCAATATCAATTGTTATAATTTCTTACTAGCTCTATTCCAAAATGCACGGTTAGTGTAAAAATGTAGTACGAAGACCCCCACGCTTTTACCTCAATGACATTAATTTTCTCGTTAATCATTTTATTCTTATATTGAGATTTTAGTTCGATATAAAAGCATTTTTTTAAAACTATATTTCAAATTTATGGTGCCTCATGTATGTCAAACTGAACAGATTTCAGCACTTGGGTATTATCACAACAAATGCCAAATCTAATAATAACTCACCTAGTTGGTAACCCCGATCGGTACTTGCGTCTTATTGCAACCTATTGGTGACATTATATGTAATGAAGCCCTTGGTTGCCAATTCAGCATGTACCACACATATTAAATCGGGGTGGCCAACTCAACGAGTTGTTTAGAGTTGGCGATAATATGCAAGAACCCTCCAATTTCCTGTGTGTTGTATGTGCTGAATTGGCAAATAGGTGTTTCATTTCATATAATGTCGCCAGTTGGTTGCGATAATACATAAGTACCAAGATTTCGTATGTTTTTCTACTTGTGTATAACATACCTGCAAACAGGAGAGTTTTTGTACCTAAGCTGTATTAATTTTTGGTATTTACATATTATTGCAACCATATTTGAGAAATTATATGTAATAAAACACATGGTTGTCAATCTGGCGCATACGACATATGCAAAATTGGGGTCATCAACTTGGTGCGTTATCTTGAACATTGGCAGTGTTGTGGTAATATGTATCGTAAAATCTGGTGTACAATGCATTTTTGTAACACAAAAAAATAAGATTGAATTTTACGTGTGCACATTATATGCCAGGTATAAAAATGAGAGCTTTAAAAAATGTGAGCATAGGAAAAAAATTAGATTTCTACATAGATTGAAATGTTGTTCATTTAAAAGAAATGGCGTTCTTTTCCCTAATGAACTTAAAAGGTTGCACTTCTAGATGTATACTATTTTTTACTAAAGCTTAGAATAAATGACTTTCAAACTTTAAGAGCATGGCTCACATGCATCTCAGGTTTCTTCATGAAAAGGGGGTGCACAGCAAATAAACATAAAAATTAAAAATTGCTTCTTGAAAGTATAAGTGCACGTTATACGATGGGGTGCAGAGGCTGGATTTTACGGTAAGAATGCATAATTTTTTTCTACCTTTCTTCAACAAGTAAAAGCATAAAATATATTCAAATTGAGTTAAATATAAAGAATCTGATATATATAATCTCATTCATTTTCATCCAAATAAATAAAACACTATGGTCACAATAAAAGTGTATTATAACGCAGAAAATCAATATGTTGTGAATTAAAACTTACTTTGACTCTCATCTTCTCTCTCTTTTTTTTTTTAAATATCAATTTGATAAGACTTTTTAAATGGTCATAAGAGTATAGCCTTCTGCACTATGTTATAAGATGAATCTAATTTAAACAATGTAGATCAGGGGTGGCCAACCTTTTTGGGAAAAGTGCCACTATTTGATAAAAAAAATTCATGCGTGCCACTTCCAACTTTTCCAATATAGAAATACATAAAATTGAAAAATGTTACTTATAGGTTTATTATGGGATTTTTACACAAATAGCATATTTTTTAATGCGTCTCTATATAGACAAAACTTAAAAATAATATAGTAAATAAGACAAAAGTACAAACTTAGGTTTTACTGTTAATAAACTATTTAAAAGTCCAATCAATTAGTTAGGTATAAAATAAAAATGAGCCACTTGAATAATTTAATTCAAAATAATTATTAAACGATCAGTACATTTAGTAAGCTGAAATTGGAGTTAACAAAACTGGATGCTGATCCATACACAAAATATTTTTAAGATATTTAATTTAAATTTTCACAACATGTTTCATTTAGTTCTATCTGTGTTATCAATCAAAATCTAATCTCTAAATACATATTTATGTACTTCATTGCTTTTTTATGAAAAAAACCATTAATTTTTTAAAAAATCGAGTTGTTGCATAAAATTTGGCATGTTTAAACTTTTAAAAGTATTACAAATATTTTAATTCCAAATACATATAAAGATGTTCCATTATTTAGGTACTGTATAAATATTATTTGAATACATTAATTAGAATTTTGTGTAAAAGATCCTAATTGATATTTTTCATCAAAATTTTACTATAAACTCGACAATTTTTATAATCTAAAAAACTCTCCAGAAAACTGCAAAAGGGTTAAAAAATTAGTTAAATATGAAGCTAAAGAGAGTTTGAGCTGTAAATATGGTAAGTTTAAGAAATGTACAACTAGTAGAATATTTTTCATATTGTATTCAAATCTTTCAAAGCATTGTCTGAGAAACTGTTTTTTGATTTTTGGCTTCACGGTAAAGTTCACAAATGGATTTCTTTTTAAGATATTAAATTGAAATTTTCAGAAATTTTTTTATTTAATTTTATTTGTATTATAGACTATAATTTAATCTCTGTGAATATATTTATGTATTTTATTGCACACACAATTTGTGAGAAAATAACATATCTTTTTTTTTAAAAAAATTGAATTTTTGCAAAAAAATTGACACATTTCAAAAGTATTACAAATTTTATAGCTCTCGGCACAAATAATGATTGTATTTTAGTTAAAGTGTAGTATGGGGGGGGGGGCTTGGTGATGTCGATTTCTTTTGGCGACCAAAATTGATCGCCAAGGTACTCAACTTAGCGATAGGTGTCCGGAAGCTAGAATGAATTCGTTATCTCACTATATCTTTTTAAAAATCGCCAAATCCAAAGCCTCCCCCCCCCCCATAATATACTTGAGCCGAAAAAAGTGTTTATTTTGTTGAAAATTTATATGTTTCAATAAAGTGTTCCGAAGGTAGCCACATACATTAAATTCCTAACACTGTCTTTTTAAATAATACTCCAAAAAAAGGCAGATTTTTGTCACATTCATATCACTAAATTCCTATTATAGCCTTATAATAAAAACAAGGCACTAACTTTAGTTAAACAATTAAGAGAAATTCAGAAGACAAGTAAAAAGATTGCTTTGATTTAAAGTCAAAACACAAAATCAAAACAATCCAGTACTCATGTGTTCTTCCGCGGGTAGCGTGGTAGATACGAAAAATAGTTCGGATGATCTATGAGAACTAAATTTGTTGTTGAACCCCAATTTTTAAAATATGTAGCTAATATATTAAAAAAACTTCTGTAATCCTAAATATCTTTTTAATTTGTTTCATAGTGTTAATTAACCATTTCTTGAAATTTTGAGTACATGCAATGTTTCATATACGATAAAACATGCGTTCAAATCTGATACAAACTAACTCTTTTCAAAATGAGTAAGTCCATGTGCTCATTTTTGAGTGTTTCTTTTTTCTCCGTGTGGGGAAAGATTATCTGAAATCGGATTTTAGGAGTTCCGGTAATACCGAAAAATGCCGGACGAACGTATTGCGTCAAACGGTGGAGTCAGTTTAAATTGCAGACGTAGGGGCGCAAAAAGTGGACCTTTTTCGTATTCCGAGAAGGCCGATCCGAATATTCAATCCAGTTCGAGAAATTTCATTTGTATATCAAATAATGCCAAACGACCGTATTTTAAGTGAACCATGGCAGGAGCTTACCTTAAAATTCTTGGAGTGCGCTCCCGGTGTTTTTCTCGGAGGAAAACAAGAATCTGAAATAGGACTTTAGAAGCTCCTGTTACTTGGCAGGATAATATGGGTTGATAGTATTGTCACCCTTTTCAGAGAAGGAACTTGCAAAGGAAAAGTGAACACCAGGTGCATCTCAGGATGGGGAACGAGAATCTGAATTCGGATTTCAGAAAATCCGTTAATTCTGGATATTGCCGGAATGAGGCTAAATGGCTTTGAGTTCGAGTCCCGCGTCCGTATTTTTATTCCCTATAGCTACTAAACTTTCAGGCGCAGACTTGCGAATTGCGATCAAAAGAAAACTGCATTGGCACCACTGCAATTGGAATTCCGGATTGCTGCCACTTTTTTAAATGGTGGACAAACTGCACATTCAGAATTCCAGCTGCCATTAGACATTCCTGAGAAACCAGACGTAATGCGTAACATTAAAAAAAGTGAAATGGATACGGTATTGCAAAGGAATTCAATCAAATCTGCAATGAGTGTACTGTGGCTCATTAACACTCACTCGAAGCATACTATAAAATTTTATAAGATTTAAATGGCAACCAAAAAATATTCGGTGATGCTGTCCTCTGGTGATTTCAGACAGACATTGCAAGTCATTCCTTGCTCCACTTTTGCTCATGAGATTAACACAAATTTAAAACAGGCGCTTTTATATTGAAACGTTGAAGCACTTCCAATGACCATAAACACACGAGTTCAATTGCAAAATGATCAGCCAGCGCAAATATTTTCTAACCAACTGCTGGATATTGGAAACAGTGAAGTGGAAAAACACAACGACAAAAAGTGACATGAAAATGCACAAATCCTGTTACTTTGCACAGAAGAAAAATGTTGATGTTGACGAAATAAACTTCCAGGTGCAGAGGTGTTGCCATGTGGTCTAATGCCTTTTAAATCAATAGACACTATTGTTGATGAAAATGAAACTGAATAGTGTATGAGTTCCCTGGATATATTAGGAATGCCACCTCATTATCATCGTTTGAATATTGGTTCACTGGTTATTCTTCTACGTAACTTAAATCCGAATACACTCAAGAGCCAAAACATTGTGACCACCCCTACATTTTGTAATGAACTAGCCTGGATGACGTGGAAGGCACGTGATCAGGTGGAAGTGGTATTTAACTGCTGCTGGAGAGTCTGAAGAATCATTCTTTCACTTACTTCTGTAAGTGATGGGAAAGTCTGCGGATCTAAGCGACTGTGATAGAGAGCAGATTGTAATGACTCGAAGGCTCGGAGCAAGTATTTCCGAAACTGCACGACTCGTGGGTTGTTCGTGATCTACAGTTGTTAGTACTTATGCAAAGTAGATGAATGACGGTGAAACCAGCAATAGACGACATGAAGGTTGGACGTGCACACGCTATCAAAGAAAAAGGTCGTCGGAGACTGTCTCGCAAGATGCAGCAAAACCGGAGCCAGACAGTGGCTCAGCTGGCAGCCCAATACAATGCAGGGCCAAGTAGAATAGTATCCGAGCACACTGTTCAGCGGGCACTGTTGCATATGGGGATACGCAGCAAACGTCCCGCTCATGTGCCTTTGCTGACCAAGCGTCATCGCCAACTGCGCCAGCGCTGGGCCTGGGAACATCGCGACTGGTCCATGGATCAGTGGGAGAGAGTTGCCTGGTCAGATGAATCATGGTTTGTCATTAATCACGCCGATGGCCGTGTCAGGATACGCCGTCTTCCAGGCGAACAGTTGCTCCCTCAATGTACAGTAGGTCAAACATAGGCCGGTGGTGGCGGTTTCATGCTTTGGGGGACGTTCTCTTGGGCGTCTCTGGGACCCGTGGATGTGGTAGAATAGACCAGGAATGCTACAGGGTATCTGAACATCATTGTGAACCAGATGCACCCTTACATGGCCTCTGTTTTTCCAGCTGGAAATGGAATGTTCCAACAGGACAATGCCCCATGTCACAAGGCTAAAATTGTGTTGGAGTGGTTCCAGAAACATGATGCTGAATTCCAGTTAATGTCCTGGCCGCCTAACTCACCGGATCTCAATCCGAATGAACACATTTGGGATGTCATGGGACGGCAGCTCAAAGACCACCAATTCGCAAAATCTCGGATTTGCGTGACCGTTGCTTATATATCTGGTACAATCTGTCTCCGGCCATCTACCAAGGACTTGTGGCATCCATGCCAAGGCGGATTGAAGCTGTGTTGCGCGCCAAAGGTGGGCCAAATCGTTATTGACAGGTGGTCATAATGGTTTGGCTCTTGAGTGTAGATTATATTACGGTACATATTTGGTCATCAAAAAATTACCACGAATCTTCTTGAAGCAACCATTTTGATTGTAAAGCTTAAAGGAGAAATCGTTCTGTTGCAACATATTCCACTGGTGCCTTCAAAATCTCCAATACCATTTAAAAGGCTTCAATTCCCAATTCGTTAGGCTTTCGCGATGACCATTATTAAATCTCAAAGCCAAACATTGTCCATTTGGGGTTGAACTTAGAAAATCCATGTTTATCGCATGGACAACTACATATATGTTGCATGCTTACGCGTGGGGAAACCTCAGAATCTACTTTCGTTATCAAAAGATAAGTTAACAAAAAAAAAAAAAAATTTGCACCGATTAACAATTCATTATATAAAAATTAGTCATTGTTATAATTTAGAAGGATAAAAATATTAAATTATTGCTAAAAATCAACACTATTAACCTTATTTATAATATTAAATCTTCATATGTTGTTACTAACAACTTCATAAATAATTCATAAATTATACTAATGAATAAAAGATGAATAAAATGCAAATTTAAAAAAAATTATGTTGCTTCATGTTTAATTACAACTCTGCAAAATTGTATGCAAAAATTAATTTGGCTGCATTAAATAGTTTAGAATGATATTATGTTGTTGCTTATGCCACCTGGTCGACAGTAACATCAGATCAAGGTCCACGAAATTCACCGCGGCTAAGGGCTAGAATTTTATGCCTGTCGTTAGCCTAAGCTTTGAGCCCCATGAAGGTGACAGTACGATTTTGCTCGGTACAACACGATAGATGGCGACACCATTCGGACCCACTGATTTTACGAGCACGTACTCCGCGTGTACTCGGAGGGTATTTGGTGGCATCGAACCCACGCTTTCCGGTCTGGAATCCGAAGCTCTAACCACCAGGCTACCTACGGCTCTGTATTATAAATCAACGTAATGATATTATAAATCAACATATTAAAACAAAGTCACAGCAACGCGTGGCCGGGTCAGCTAGTATATATTTTTTCAGAAAAATGGATTAGCCAAATAATTTTTTTTAAAAAATTGTTCAGAATTATAAAAATGGGGGGAAATAAAACTTGCAATTTTTTGTCTGCATTTTGTGTTTCCGTTTTTAATGCCCCTTATGCAGGGACGTCTTAACACTTTTTGAGGACCTGGGGCCCTATACAAATGTAGGCCCCACCCATGTCCCTTAAAAGTAAACAGTATATAGCACACGTTGTCAAATACTCGTACATAATATAAATGAGCACGAAACAAATAAATGTGCATGAATTACAATTGCACGTACTAGCTCGACCGAATGAGTAATGATGGTGCATGGTGGTAGGCCTAAGCCTGTACGTGGACGACAATCATCACATGTAGCCAGTTGTCCGTGGCGGAAAAACTGCCCAACAGACGACTCTGCTAGTACCGTCTTTCTTAACTATACGAATCGGAATACCCAATGTGCTTTAAAATGAAAACAATAATAATCTCCAATTTCAAAATATCAATTTTTTGGAATTGTAGTAGTAGTGGATATTGCATCTACTAAATACCGGATGTAATTCATTAACTATCATCGAATATTTTACTGGTACCACATTTAAGATGCATTATAATTTGTGAAAGACTATGATGTGGCGTCCTGACTGAAGTTTACACAATCCAATCGACGAACCGTTCGTAAATCGAGATCTGGTATCAAGTGTGTGTTCCATTTCTGAGAATACCAGAACAATTTGAAATAAACAAAACAAATTTCGCGTCACATACCCAGAGTTATCATCACATCGCCTGACCAAGTTTAAAAAAACAAGGTCCCTCACGCCATTAGTCCTCATGTTTATTAAGAGTCCAACATTAATTTAGGAACACCTTTATCTTTTAATAAAAGCCAGTCATAAATATGCAATTAATACAAATGTCTGTAAAGGCAAAGCTTGACCACTGTTTCAGGTACTCTGCATACAAATATGTCTGAACGCATATTTTAGTTACTTTTTAAAAAGGTAGAATTTTCTTTAAGACATGAACAGAAAAATAATCCTCCAAATATGCAAAATCGTCGGGATAAATGCTTGGTTTAGCATTGAAATCTGTCTTGAAAATTTTTGTACTTTTACCCCTTTATTTTATCTTTTTCGATTTTTAATTTTGCACTTCACGAAAATGTTTGTACTAGTAAACTTATAATGAAGCATATATTTTAACACTTTGCAGATTGTTGAGGTCTGCGTTGTTAGCATCTTGACTAAATAATCGCCAGGTACATAAACTATGTTGCATGATTTCGGATAAACACTTAAAATGATTTCAAAATATTCTTACAGAAGAGACCGATATTAAGCAAGAGTCATTCAGCTCCATCTTCTAGTAAATCCTGCAATAATGTTACCATCTTACGTTTTGAAATTCAGCATATTGTTTAATTATTACTAGTTTTGGTAACATGTGAAAAGTACCAGACAGTTTTTACGATTTTATTTGGTCATGTATATTAATTTGTGGTATTATAACTTCCATTACTAATGAGTTTTGTTGGCAGTAAAAGTTGTCGATAGCGGTGTTTCTAAAATTAATTGGCACGACTCAAACTATATACACAAACAGTTACACTCCAAAACAGGGCGTGGCCGGGGCCGCGTCACAAGCATTTTCACCCGTTAGGTGTTGAGATGTTTCCATCCTTCACTTAACAAGTTTCTTTCGGTATTTTTATCATGAAAACTTCCTTTTGTGTCCAGCGTAGTTTTTTCGATTCTGGGTTTTATAATTTAGTACTTGAGGAGCAGATTAAGACGGTGTTGTGTGATCCACTTTATGCAATGAACAATACAAATATGTTTTCTTGAAAATGTACAGTAATTTTTTTACTTATCACCGGCATTTGATCAAACCTAGGTGAATATAGGTAACTTTTTTTCTATCATGTAAAATTAGGAGTAAAAAAAAAAAAATACAAAATTTTCTGTGTTTAATTATACCAGGGTTGGACGTTTTCTCAAGAAGTTATGTTCTGAAGATAGCTTTAAAAGCTTAGGTGATATTTTTAACGTCCTTTCGATATTTCATTATGTAGTATATATTCAAATTTTATTATAGACTAGTTATTAAATTCTTAAATTTCTCAGTAAATCTTATCATACATACATTGTGATTTTATTAAGTAGGCGCAGAATGTGAATTTTTGCACATTATATAGTTAAAGCATTTTTTAGTATTCTCCCCCTCTGAGATCGAAATTTCCTATGCACACTGTGTGGATCGGCAAAAATAGTTTTTCTAGGAAATGTCAAGAATACTTCGAATATTTCCATTTCGAGAATATTTTTTTGAAATAAAAAACTATTTGAAAAACTAAATATTCTATATTCAAGATTAATGGCGTTTCCAGTTTAAAATTCCATAAACATTGTTTTTTTTTTAAATATGTATGCATTGAATATAAATAATTTCTTAGTCTGCTTAAAATGTATTAATTTAAACTTTTGATATCTAATCATCCCTATTTATTATTAAACAGCCTTAAAAAATCAGTGGCATATATATAGCATATGCATTTCAACTCTATAAAACATACTTTAAGTCTAAACAGGCAGGCCGATCCTTTTTAAAATGATTGCATTCATTAGTTAAATTTACATCTCAGAAAATGTATAAATTGTACCATTAAAATCAATATATATAAATTAAATAAAATAGTTGTAGTTTCATTCAACTTATTTACTGTGCTTATTTCATTTCTACAGCTGCCAGCACGTTTAATTTTAGAATAAGTTTAATGAGACAAATGTACCCTGTGTGTTGCACTTTTATACAATGTTTTTAAAATCAGGAGGAGATTGCTTGTTGAAATTCTCTTCGTATCCTGCAAGTATGTCAGCTAACTAGCATCTCTTGTTGATTTTCCTGTAAGGAACCACTGCTCACAAATAAAAAATGACCCAAAAATAGAGATTATTTTCTGTCTATTTGGATTTCTTACTGCATCAGAGAAAAGCAGAAATAATCTTTGCAGGTTGCTATTTGCAAACACCTGGTCTAAAGTATTCATGGAAAATTCAAGAAAGCTTAATTTTGGACATCATTTTTTGGATGCATTTCACAACACATAGGTATTTCTTTTTTTTTTCCATTTCGAAATATTTTTTTATAAGGCAGAATTAAGTACGGAAAAATTAATGTTTTTCTAGTGAACAAAAAAGAAAGGGAAAAAAACCCATCTCCTTAAATAAAGCATTACAAATGAAAATCAGAAGGAAAGGAACACCTTTATTACAAGAACTAGATAAATTATTGAAATTAAAATAGTACTAGCACATGAGCCATTCATTATATATCAGTACATTCAAAATATTCTGAACATTGTAACACATTATAGTTTGAAAAATCGTTTACTGTATCACAGATGAATCAAAATGAGCTAATGTTTGAAACATTTATGCAAAAAAGTGTCTGATTTATTCTTGATTATTTAATCAAGTTCATTAATTAAATCTATATTTTCTTTCTTGGGTTTCATATAAATGTTATTATCAATTATAAAATGTTTTTATAAAAAAAATGCAGGGTTTATTTCCCATTTTAATCTAAGAAACCAATCTGTTTAGACATATAAAAATATTCCTTATAGGATCAAACTGAATTGAAACAAAATTTATGTGAGCAAAATGCCCTGATGTAAAATAAATGCATAAAAAGATTCTTTCATCCAAGTCTGCATAAGAAAAAAAAATTAAATGTATTTAAAAATTTGGAAATATTTCCTATATTTGTTAGTAAATTAAGTTCAAGAACCCATAATAATTCTACAATGAAAACTATACCCATATATGAATCAAAATATAATTTGCTTAGAAATCTACAAATGATTGAAATGCCTAAAATAGTATTGATTTTTATTTGTCAAAATTAATACAGGTATGTCATGAAAAGTCACTAATAGAGAATACAGCACTAAAGAATACATATTCAAAAAATTAATAACAGCTTCACAACTTTCAAGAGAGGAAAAAATCGTTACAGAATGTTATAGCTTCAAGTTCATGTTGCATTTCATTGATGCTGAATCTAATGCATCAAAATAACATTGCCATTCCTACAAATATTATTTGTATATGTGAAAATGATTTTTCAAGTGATGCTTTTGTGCAAAACATTTTTAGAAATTTCACCACAATAACGCTTTAAGTTTCTCTGAGGGAAAATCATCAATATTAAATTTACAATATATATATATAATCAGATGTTATATATATATATAACACACAAGCCTTAATTTTTTTTGGCAAGAATGCATACATGTGTTCTTAACTTACAAGTCTGAGAGACTTTTTACAGATTGCACAAAGATGTCTCTTAAATGATCATTTATAGATAAAAATTTTTTGCATTATTTACAAAACTAATTTCTTGGACATGTATAAGTAAATGTGCATTGAAGGAACCACTTTGAGACATAGCCTTATAGCAATTTCACAAACTTGAGATTTTTAACTGGTGTCAATTCATAAATGCGAATTTTTTAAATTGCAACCTTGAGAGAATGCCCTACACATATTTTTATTACGTTTTTCAAAAACATCATTTCCTTGGCATAAATAAGTAAATGTACATTTAAATTACTTCTTCTGAATACTGGATGTAATTTATTAACTATTGTCAAATATCTTACTGGTACTAGATTTAAGATGTCTTATTATTTTTGAAAGACTATTTATGATGTGGCATTTTGACTGAAGTTTATGCAATCCAATGGACGAACCGTTCATAAATCGAGATCTGGTCTCAAGTGTGTGTTCCATAATGAACCCATGAATGTGATTTTAAACTGCAACGATGAAAGAAAGCCTTATTGCATATTTCAAACGTGAGGTTTTTCTTCGGTATGAACAAGTAAATGCTTTTTTAAAGTATCTACTCTACTAAAGGCCTTGTTACATATTGCACAAATATTTGGTTTTTCATTGGTATGAGTACGTAAATGCATTTTCAAACTGCCCCTCTGAGAAAAAGCCTTGTTGCATATTTCACAAACATGGGGTTTTTCCTTTGTATGAATACGTAAATGTACTTTTAAATCGTTATTTCGAGAGAAAGCCTTTTTGCATATTTCACAAATGTAAGGTTTTTCATTCGTATGAGAACGTAAATGCACATTTAAACTATGACTGTGAGAGAAAGCCTTGGAGCATATTTCACAAACATGAGGCTTTTCTTTGGCATGAATCTGTAAATGTGATTTTAAATGGCTACTTTGAGAACAAGCCTTGTTGCATATTTCACAAACAAAAACTTTTGTCTTCACGTGATTACGTAAATGTGTTTTTAAATAATCGAATCGAGAGAAAGCCTTGTAGCATATTTCACAAACATGAGGTTTTTCCTTGTTATGAATCAAAAAATGTGATTTTAAATGGTCCCTTCGAGAAAAAGCCTTATTGCATATTCCACAAACATGAGATTTTTCCTTGGTATGAGTACGTATATGGTAATTTAAATTGCCACGGCGAGAGAAAGTCTTATTGCATATTTCACACACATAAGGCTTTTCTCCTGTATGAACACGTAAATGACATTTTAAATCACCACTATGAGTGAAAACCTTGTTGCATATTTCACAAACATGAGATCTTTCCTTGGTATGTTTACTTAAATGTGATATAAAATGGCTACTGTGAAGGAAAGCCTTATTGCATTTTCCACAAACATAAGGAAACTGAAAAAAGAAAAGATTACTTGAACACTCCATATTTATATGTGAATTTAATCTTCTTTTCCTCTAATAAGTTTTATTTTTGCCTCACAGATATCTCAGATCTTTTCTATGCCACTGATTTCCTTCCTTGAGTCAGTTTAATTTATGAATTCTGCAGATGTATAAATTCTTTTATTCCTGTAAAAATAAAAAATAAGGATTATTAATACTCGAATTTTGAAAAAAAAACATAGAACAATTAGAATAAATAGTTAAGCAAAATCACATTATAAGCTCTAGTTTCCCTAGAAATCCCAAAATATTTGTTTTAACATTAGTTGCATATAAATATAGTATAACACTTAATCATTAATTAGCATTTTGAGTTTTTCAAAATGAATATTAACTTAAAATTTCACATGAAAAATCGCTTTTAGAGTTATTAATTTGTCATCTCACTTTAGCAAAAAAAAAAAAGCAATAACTCTCATTTTTTAAATTAGTTTAACCCCACTTGATTTTGAGAATGATTGTTCCTTATTAATTTTTCATGATGCAATAATACAAAATTTGTATTTCCCTGTAAATAAATGTTTAAAGGAAGTTTTTTGACAACTAAAAGCTCATGATTTGAAAGAGTGTAAAAGAATGAAAACAAGTCTAATTCTAAAATACAGTAGAACGTAGTTTATCCTAACGTTTATTATCCGGAGCGTCAAATATCCGAACCAAAGTCCGGATACGTTTTCGAACAGTGCAATGCTCAACAGATGTTTCGTGTGAGGCCAAAAGTGACGGGAAAACCCAAGGTGAGGGATATTTGGGAAAGTTTAGCTATGTGATTTGGTAAACATCTGTGTGGAATATTAGGTCAGTTTGTTTCCAACTGAGGGGGTGTATACATGCTCTTTTGTTGATGTAGAAAACTGGATGACGTGCAATGCAGAAGGCTGTGGATTTCAAATGCTAAATGATGATAAGATTATGACTTCCGCGCAAGAAGAATCCGATCCTGTCGACGATGAAATGGATGAAGACGACGGCAACAAAAACGAAAGTAGAAAGGGTCTATCAAATGCTGATGCATTTTCTGCATTGGAGACAGCTATAGAGTGGTACGAACAACAATCAGAGTGCTGTCCTACTCAACTACTAATGCTAAAGAGAATCAGAGACCTTGCAGTGCAAAAACGAAGATGTACAATAGTACAGCGAAAAATAAGTGATTATTTTCCACAGTCAAGGTAAATTTTGCACCTATTTTGCTTTTTCTTCAAGCATGTTTCCTGCATGTGATAATTTTCAATAATAGTATAGTGTCCAGCATCATATACTGCATGGATAGCATTCGATTTCCGGTTATCTGCGGTCCCAATTGATTCGAATAAACGATGTTCTACTGTAATTAATTAACTATCATTGCAATAAATATACTAATCCCAGAATTAATCCTCGAGTTTCAAATATTGAACTATATGTTTTACAAATGCCTTTTTTAGAATTAAGTATTTCAAATTTTGTAAGAAGTACTGAATGGAATTTTAGTTACCTTTACAGGTAATGATGTCATCTCCCATTCAACAATAACCTCCCTCTAGAGCAGAGGTTGGTAAACTTTTGACTGGAAAGTGCCAAATTGCCAGAGGAACAAGAAAACAGAGGTTTCAAGAGTTATTTAATGCATAAGAGTCTTAACCATCAGGGGAGAGGATCTCCCTCTTCTCCAATTACAATACTGCTCGGGACTTTTGAACTGTAATTTTTTTGTTTGGTTAAAATAAAAATATTGGTTCAGCTCTGGTTTTCGTACCGCCAAAAATAAAGGTTTTCAGTTCAGTTTTGAATGAATAATTTTATTTTATGTATATTTTTATTGTACTAAAAATATTGTTCTATCATAAACAAAAATGTAATTATATGGTTGACATGCAGTGATTCTATATAATTATATGACTGACATTAAATTGGAAAATATTGATAAGTTGGTTACAGAAACAAAATGACTGAAGATATATGCAACCAAAATAAACAGATATTTTTTTCGGTTTTTGGTTTAAAACTGGTTCAAAGCACTGATGTTGCTCAAGAATACCATGCTCCAATTAATATTTTTGTATTATCTAACTAAAGTTTTACATATAGAAATTTTTTTTTCAATCCTTTAAAAACTTAGACCAACTGAAGAAACAGCCATGTCAAAATATCACACATTTTCCTCCTTTACTGATGATGCTAAAATATGACCAGTGTAAATAAGAGCAGTTTCATCTTTCTGGAAAATATACACTGTAAGATTATCATGCTTCCCTCTGTTATACATCAAGAAGCATTTTTCACACAAATATTTCCTGAAGAAATGGGTTAGAGTAAAGAACTTCATTATCAAAGTAACTAACTGTAAAATGGTCATTAGTTAGTTTTTACACATAGTCATCACTAGTTATGGTTCTCTGAGATAAAATGGATAGAGTATGTGGATTTGCTTCTACACACAATAAGGTTCCATGGTATTTGGAGAGCAAGTGATCCAAAAAATTTTGCACCATGTTTAGAACTAAATTATTCTATGAAAAAGGTATACAATATTTTGAATTGGAAAAAGACATGAATAAAAAAATTTATTCATGAAAGAAACAATTTTTTTGCTTGCATTTTTCTTTCTTCAACAAATTTGGCAAAATTTATTGATTCAATCCCAATTTTCTTCCAGAGTAACCAGAATTTCTATTACAATGGCTGTGATTCATTCACTGTAGCCTTTCCTGTTTTATGAAATTAGGGTGAAACAGAGTATAGACTGATTTTGATAAAGGCTGCAATCTTTGTGAATTTTCAGGATGTCATAATACAAAATCTGCAATTCCATGTAAATAAATGCTTAAAGGAGGATTTTGATGACAGAAATCTTTTAATTTGAAACAGTATAAAAATATGAAGACAAGTAAGTCTATATAAGAGAGAACTACAGGAAGAAAAAACTCCAATTATACTTTTAAATAAAAATTCCAAAATAATCAGCTTAATATTTTAATAAATGATCCATGATCCATTTGTCCATGATCTAATCAGTAAGTTTCAAAAGCTGATTATATTTTTTAAAAGCCTTTTCAGAGTTAACTAAAATTTTCAAATTTTGTTAGAAGAAATGAAAGGAATTTTTTTTAGTGTCATTTTCTGGTAATATGATTTTCTTTGAGATAATGTGTGAACGAGATGACAACATTAAATAATTTTGGTGATAATTCTTTTACTGTAAGTTTTTAAGGTACATATTCTAAAGAAATCCTGTAGCATAAAGACCAGTAAGTATCAGTTAAAATTTCACAGAATTTGTAATAACACAAATTAATTAAATCCATAATTTTTTTTAAAAATTATTTTCAAAACAAATAATAAATGATTGTGCACTAAGACATATTTTAAAGCATCACAATTGCATTTGAGACACATCCCATAATTAAGGGGGGGGGAATTATTACAGAACTGACACCCTACTTGCCTAACTTCAATGTAGGAATTGTAATCCTCAACAAATATTAAGTGCAACACCCTGTTATCGTTGCATGGGTCTTTATTGGCATCAAGCATGGCTTTCACATCCTAAAAGTAAGAGTGCCATCTACTTAGTTAAGTGAGGGAGAGAATGTTAATGTACAGCGCAACTAACTATACAGCAACATGAAGACTATCAGTGACAAACCTTGTGATTCTGAACCTTGATCAAGTGGCAAGGATGACACTCTTAAGATGTCATCACCTCTCCAAACAGAAGAATTTTGAGCCTTTACTGATTTAGAGTGCATCATCCCCTCAACACAGGGACAGTTGCTCTGGGGCTCAAACTCATGACATGTCGGAATAAGTTTGACCACAGCCATTTGGTTATCTTGGTACTATGTTAACCATGAAACAAAATTTGCTTTAAAAACAAAATTTTAATGCAAGTATTTAGACAAGTATGAATTGTAAAAAAAAAGTAAAAAATGTGGAATCATGAATAATATAGGTGTAATGATATCCAAGTTCTAGTTAATTTCTCGTTTTTAGAAACTAAAGAAAAAATAAATTTTAATAATTCAATCATTACTGAATGTGAAAAAAATAAAAAATAACTTCAATCATTTCTCTTAAATCTCTCTGATTAGTTTGAAAATATGATTTCAATATGGAATAATTGAATTAGATGCATTAAATATAGATGAAAGATTAATGGATCTTTCAGACAAGGCAAGATTAATAAAAATGTTTTAAGCACTGGTTGTTCTCTTTCTTTGTATTACATTTCCCCTGTTCGATTATATGTTTCCACAAATTCTCAGTACCATATTAAATCCTTATGTTTACTTTTCCTGTGATACATTGCTGCAGCTTTTGTAAAAAAAATTTTAACCTTACTGAACATACAATATTCTACAAATATCTTACTTCAAAAGGTTTGTTATCAAATTTGATTCAATTTCCAAATGTTTGTTTTTGAAATACATTGCAATATTTTTAGTTATTTTTTCCCCATAGGGTTCCCCGGAATTAAACTTTTTAAAAGTAGGATTGTTTTATTTTGTCAAATTTTTATTTAACAGAGAACAAAATTAAATAGTCATTTGGGTTTTGTACAGTTTTCCTTTAGTAAAATAATCTTAATTACCATTTCATTTCTCAAATTAATTAAAGTAAGGATAATTTTTTTTTTTTTTTTAGAATTTTGAAGAATTTCAGTAAAATTCTTTAACAATTTCATTTTTTTAAAACAATTCCAATCAAAAAATTTATTTTCTGTTTATTACTAATTTTCTTTATTTCTACATCATTCACAATTTCTCTTGATTCTCTTTTTCCTCAAATCATCTCAGGAGGAGAATTCCATTACATACAATCTATCCTTATGGACTGAGTACTAATATTATAATACAATCCACAAAACTATGAAGTACATTTTTATAAGAACAATAATTTTAAAATTAAGAAGTAAAGTAGGGGGGAAAATGATATAGCTTTTAAAATAAAGTTATTTTAGAAGCTATATCACTTTTTTCAGCTTTAAGAAAATTGTGAGTGATCTAGAAAAGCTTTCTACATGATTCACAATTTCTTGAAGCTTTTTTTCCCCCCTTTTCAAATTTTCTCAAAGTTTTCTTAAAATGTGCCATGTTTAAAAAACAAATTGTGGAGGGAAAACAATTACATACAATATATTGAGTACAATGCATTTTGATAGAAATTTCTCACAATACATTCAACAAAGAGATAAAGTACCTTTTTAAAAGAATAATAATTTTAAAATTAAAAGAAAATAAAAAGAGGCAAAAAAAAAAGTGTAAGTGGAGGAACAAATGATATAGCTTCTAAAATTACTGAATTATGTTACAACTTTAAAGAAACATGTAATATTAAATAAATCAAACAGTTCTAATAATTGACATGAACAAAAAGGACAATAAAGTTTACTAAGGATATTCTAGGAAATAATTTTAAAGAATGCCAAGCTTTACATATAATTAAGGTTGTTAATTTTCGAATTCATGAATTCAATATAAAAGGAAAGGAATATATTAAATGTTCAAGTAAATATTGTACCATTTTTTTTTTATGAAAATTTTTTAATCAGTTACCATTTTTACAGATCTTAAATGAAAATATTTAAAAAAATAAAGTCACACCAGAAAATGCAAAGTTTTCTTAGTTGCATACTTTCTAATATTTTTCACTAATATGTACCCTACAGTGATTCTTCAAAAAAATTTCTTCTCATAAAAAGGAAGCAAATGTAATACAAACACAAAAAAGCAAACTTCCTCTGAAACAGAAATCTCTCATGTCAAAATTAAAAGCAACGGCAATAAGAAAACATAACATCACTTTTTATGTGTAAGTAATAGATTCCTCCATTTCAAAAAAGAAATTGCTTATTTTCCTTATCTATGACAAGGAATGTTTCCAGATAGGAACAGGTTCTTTTTCTTGATGGATATAAAATGTATAGGTACTTACATATTACTGCTATAGTATTGGCAACATTATCTGAAAGGAAGCACATGGTTGCCAATTCTGCATGCATGAGACATGAAAAATTGGGGGTCTCTCGGCAAGTTACCTTGAACATTAGCATTGATGTGATAATACATAAGTACCAATATAAATAATACTTAAGGAAAAAATGCCCCACACCAGTGTTTCTCAACCTATTTTTTGATATATCCCCATAAGCATTTGAAAAATTCTTATATCCCCCCTCTCTCACTGTATATATATATATATATAACTTAACTGTTAAAGGAAACTTAAGGTCTAAGGAAATAACTAGAAAATTATTACTTTTCCAATAAATAAATTTTCAAAACTTTCAAGGAGAAACTGAAATGAAAATAAAAAATTTAGTGAGATACTTTTTCATCTTCATCTAAATAACTTAGAAATGCTTTACGTTTGACAGTTAACAACTTTTTCATCTCAGGTTCATGGGTTGAAAAACCACTAAGAATATCAAATATTGCAATACCCCTTTTTAAGCAGTTCTCTTTCAAGAGCCATCTTATTTCAATGTGAAGTATAAGTCTCCCATGGTCTTCATTTTGTTCTTCACAAAATAACTTGAAAAGATGTTCACATTTAGCATTGATACACTTCATAACTAAATTTAATATTTCATTTAGAATAGGAGCAAAATGTTTTTAGCTGCCAGGTTTTCCCTGTGAATGACAATGCATAAGAAACATATCTGGTTTCTCATCTTTCATCAATTTTAAGCAACCATCATAATAGGAACACCATCTGCAACACAAGATCTTCTTTTTTTCATTGTTATATATTGTTATGCTTTTAGTTTAGTATAAATATCTTTAGAGGCAATGGCACTTTGTAACGATTTACAGAACAACATTTCTTCAGCAAAATTACCTTTATCAACATATCTTATGTAAGATATAAGTATAGCCGCACTGTTTCTCAATGTTAATTCATCCAATTGTAACAAATATTTCCTTGTTTTCAAATTTTTAACAACATCCTCACTCATTTTGTCTATTTTACCAACAAAGCTTTTACTTATTGGAATAGCTTTGACGCGTTTTTGTTATCTTTTTCCAGAACCATTTTCAGAAATGATGGTTTGATTAAATTCTCCCCAATAGTATAACTTTTTCCAGATTTAGCAATAAGTAGTATAACTAGTTTCAAGAGAAGGATTGGCAGTTACATTATGAAGAGTAAATATTTTAATGTTACTCTTTTTCAAAATTGTTTTTTAAAGTAATTTAAATTTAAATTAATATGAGTATTATGTTTTGCCTTCAAATGCGCTTTAAAATGACTATGTCTCCTTGATCAAGCATTATTGGCATAAAATACGAAAAGGTAATCTTGTTTCTGGAAAATAACGCTTCTAAAAATGAAATTAATAGAGATTACCAATTGAATTTGCTTATCATTTGTTTCACTAATATTTATTCAACTTATATATTTTTTAAACAACATGACTTTTGTAATAATTTTACTGACATTTATTTTTAATAAACACCAACATTTAAAAATGACCAATATTGCAAAACAGTTCACAGAAACTTAGATTCTCGCATGAATTATTTCGTACCATTCAAAACAAGTAGCACTATTGTATTTCGAAAGAATATTTTATCGTTACAGGGACAGATATTTGATATTTTTATTACAATTTGTGTCATATTACACAAACAAAAAGAGAAAAATGTTTTTTTTATAATTGGCGAAATTATTAATTCATAAATCCTTTGAACTCTCAATGAGTCCTTTTTCGAATTTACACCCTAAAGAATCAAATTGCCCTTTTTGTGGGGCGTAGGCCCCACGCTGAGGAACACTGCCCTACACAGCAATAAAAGAAAATATGAAAAAAATAAGCCATGATCAAATGACGAGATAGGCAATTAAACTGGAGCACAATGTATTTTAAATGTTCCAAGAAAAAGTTTTGAAAAAATTTTAACCATTAAGGATTATTTTGTTCAAAAGAAAATTCAATCGAATAAACATTAAACAAATTCTTCACTGGTAGTTAAAATTTTAAGGTTCTTTTTGCTCGGTCAAGATAACACTGTTGAGATGACACGCTCTAATTGTGTTTTTTTAAAAATTACTTACTCATTATTGTGACAAAACTTTTCTGTTTCTCAATGCATAACGTAAGAGAGTAAGAGTTGCTCTCGCCCCTTCAACAGAAAAGAGGTTACTTCTCATTGGTAAATGAGCAATGAAACATTCATTCTGGGTTGCCTGGTTTGGCGTTATAGCATTTTTCTATTTCCAAATGAGTCATTGAAATATAAAACTTATGTCCGTTTGGGATTATTTCGGATTGTTTTTCAGACACTTATTTTCCGTATATTGAGTTTAATTCTCTCGCGCATCTAATTTTCTGAAAAAAAATAATAATGGGCTCAAATTTTTTTTTTCAATCACCTAAAACCAAATATTTTTCATGGATTTAATTTTGTAGAAGAATTTACATAAAATATAAAGAAGAAAATTATAAATAAAGTAAAATGATGTTTCTTTATTATATATATTTATTGCTAATATTAATGTACATTTTAAAGATGAATGTGTGTGTGTGAATTGCACTTATTTTGAATTATTATGTGCAAGTGATATTTTAAAATGCGAAAATATTATCTTAATTTCTGTTAAGGAATAAGGCGATTCATTTTTTTATCCGCAATAGACTTTATTGTTCACATTTTAAACTAGTCCATCCAATACTCTATTTCATTTTAGAATTAAGTTTCCTACAAAATTTCAGCTTGTATCAACTAAACTGATTGTGAGAAATCTTTTCTATCGGATTGGGATTTCCACCGCAAATCTTCGAAAAAAGTCGATTGCTAAGGCATATCCTTGAGAGGAACCAGTTTGTTGCAATCATATGCGATATGATTCTACTTTGGTAGTCCTAAAAAAACGAGCCTTACAGTAGTCGCATACGATATGTAACATCTGACATGTTATCGTGATAAATTTGCAATAGCAACATAAATCCTGAAAATAATTAATCGAGTATGATTGGAAATAATTTTTTATGGGATAATTATATCTATACCAATATTAATACCAAGTCTCTGCCAACATGAGTAATGTACAATTTTGTGAAATAAAGTTGAAATCTGTTTGGTGAGCCCTCAGACTTTGACATTGAGCGTAAGGATCGCAAGTTTATCCTTGCTGAAGTCTAATAAGACTTGCTGGTATGTGCGAAGTGGATTTAGAGTCAAACGAAATCGAGTTTTTGAATTAAAATCTTTTGAAATGCTAAGTTTAATATGAAAAAGGCTGAAGGTTGATGGCTACTAGAGTTGGACCCCATGTGGATATACCTTTACAAGATCCAGCTAAAGGATTTAGCTTCTTCTCTGATCCTAAAGTGAGAAAACAAAACAAAAACTAAGATTCCTTCACTGAGACGGTAGTGAAGAGACACACCAACTAATTGGTCAAACTAAATAGCGAGCGCTTCCCCAACTTCCTGTTACGCGTTTTCGTCCCTTTTCACGAGATCACTCCCACAAATCTTCAGCAACCGAGAGGAAAATGTTACACATAGAAAAAAAACAGTAGTATCAACGATTTCTCGAATTAACATTTTAAAATTTTTTATCTCAAAATCAGATAAAAAAAACACCTAGTGTTTATGTCAACAGAGTTAAATTTCAAGTTTTTTTGATAAGCAAGAATTATTATCATTTAAATACGAAGGTAAATTATATTATTTTTATAAATACAAGACATAAATGTCAAATTACACAATTTTAACTTTTGCCGGTACTAAGGAAAGTAATTATTTATAATTATGAAAAAATACACAAATATTGTTTTATCAATGCAGAATGTCTAGTCAACATTAAGGCAGAATGTAATCTAGAAATTTCATAATCTTACTATCCTAAATCTATTATTTCTTTATTACCCTAATTTCTGAAGGAGATAATCTCTCATATGTTGCGAAATAATCATATGCCTAGCTAAGTTTTCCTCCCAGTGGCGTAACGTACACCCTCGCATCGCGGGCGGGGCAGGGTTCTTACGGGCCCAAAGCCTGACTGCCACCAAGTACCTACCCTTTGTAAAATCCAACTTGGTGACCCTAAACCTGACTTTGCAGGGAGGCCCGAATGTTCTTCGTTATGCCACTGTTTCCTCCATTAAATTTATTCAGAGCTGCTCATGTGTCATCCTCGTCGCTTGACCATGGTTCAAAATTAACTCTCAATCACTGTCATGTATAATATCTGGGTACTAGAGTATTATTAAATTTTGCGTGGATAGGAGGCGAAAATAATGAGCGAAATTTAGAAAAGTTAAGGTACTTAACTCTGTTCCAATCATATGTTTCTCTAAATTTGTAAGGAATAAAAATTCACTGGAATTTTTTATTTGCCATATGAAGTTATGAAGTGAGTGAATATTAACGTCGCACTGTTCAACTAAACAAGGGCTTTTGGCGACGGACCTCGTCATTTTGAACCCTGGTCAGATGACGAGGACGACACCTGAACTGGCATCCCTCCCCTAACAACAGCGACACACAAATGGAAGACGTTTGAGCTCTCGACAGATTTAACATGTATCGCTTCCCTACACGGCGGGTCTTCAGTGGTACTAGGCTCGAACTCCTGACACGCCAGCCCAGAGCCATTTTTAACCTCCCTGATGCCCTAGGCACTTCAAATTGTTGCGCCCCATCCACTATTTCCAGAGAACCCCTTCCCTTGCCAGTTATAGTTCGGGAGGGATTTTCCCTTTACTCCTTCCCTTTCTTTGACTTCTTAATGGAGAGTCCTTCGATTATGTACCGCCTATGGACCCATCGTGTCCCGGACTGGGAACCGGCAGCCGTAAGAAAAGAGAGTGACATGGTTTGGTCACTCTGGTTAATCTTTTACCTTTTAGCATCACGGACCTCCCCCTCCCCCCATCTTTTGAAAATAAGCCCAGTAAATTAATAAAATCGTATGAAATTACAGTATAAAGTATTGATTATTGTATGAACTTATTAATTATCTACTTTTTAACTTGTTTATCATTCAACTTGTTAATTATCTTACTATCTTTTACCTTTAGACATCCTGACAGTTGAGTCACAGTCACTGTACTAGTGCAACAAAGGTTTTTTTTTCGAGTTTTCATCATTGAAAAAACTTTAATGATATCATTATAATCAATTTCCTGTGTTATAACGTTGTGAGTGCATAGTAACATTTAATTATTAAGCTTTTAATTTTCCATAGTATTTCTCATGTTCGTCTTAATTCTCTTGGTGACTGCTTACGTTGAAAATGTCATTTTTCGACTACATAAGGCAATTTTTTTTTATTACAATATCTTATAGTTTGAACATTTTTCTTTCCAAAACAGATTTTCTTTTTCCTTTACGCGAAATAGAAATAAAGTTATAGTAGTTTTAAAAAACACCACTCTCTGCAAAAGGGAACCGTAAGTTGCAGAAAATTCCAATTTTTAACTCAAATTCTACAGTTTCTCTAACTTTTTTTGTTTACAAAACATATTTCCGTAATTTTTCTAGTGTTTCAGCCACTATTCTAATCTGCAGAAGCGTGGCTACTCTTCTTACAATGGTTGTGTCAATTGCATATCCATTGACAAAGGAAAGGTTTTGAGCATCGGAAATAAGTCACATTTTTGTAGAATATGTTCAAAGCAGGCTAAAGTTTCAGGTGCTGCTCCTAATGCACATGTTTGTTGCAATCATAAGGGTTCTTCTTCAAGCATGGAGACTGTCGGAGCATATCGCATATTTGAGCGATCAGAGAATCTTCGTAAATTACAGTACACTGATTACTGTGGTGATGGTGATTCAAAAGCATATGAACCCATAAAAAATATGTCGCTCGTAATACAGTTAATAAACTAGAATATATTGGTCACGTGCAGATAAGAGTTGGGAGCCATCTCAGAAAGTTAAAAAAAAGTCAGTGAAAGGATTGGGAGGAAAATGAAAATTGATAGACAATTTTATTGACAAATTGCAAAATTATTACGAAATAGCAATTCACAGTAACACAAAAAAATTAGTAAACATACAAAGTGCAGTTATTGCTGCCTTTCACATCACTGCTGTTCCAGTACTGAAAAGCCTAAGCATGGTCAATGCCCAACGGGAACCGATAGTTGGCGCAAATTTCAAAAAGCAAAAGCACTTAATAAAATATTCACCACCAAAACCCATGGACTCCCATAAAATATTATAAATATTGCTAAGCCAAACTACTTAAAACTACATGATCAAAAACTTTTAGAAAAGTATTTACATGGAATGGCTCAGAATGTCAATGAGAGTTTCAATGGTCTTCTGTGGAACATAGTTCCAAAATGATACTTTGTTGAACTCAAAACTTTGCAATTAGGGGTATATATACAGCAGTTTTACAATTTAATGAAAGTGCTAGTGGCTTATTGAAAGTGATAAATAAGCTGGGGTTAAATGTTGGTTGCTATATGATACGCGCATATGATACCCATGATTTGACTGGTTAAAATTGGCTTGTTTTTGAAACAAATTACACAATTACGCACGATTTGTCTACACTGATTTCCTCCGTTAATCGACCAAAATTGCTGTCTTACGAGATGAAGTAGAGTATTTGGTCCTACGTATAAGAATTTTTTATGAAAATGATCTAATATTAAAAGGGTAAGTTTATGGCCTTTTGGCAATATTATAGGATGTTTAGCATTTTCGCTTAATTCAGAATTAATTAATCTACCTCCAACTCGCAAAATCTGATTATCATCTAAAAAAGGGTTTTGAGATTTTAACTTACTTTGCGGTAGTATATTGTTACCCAATTTTAATGCCTTCAGTTCCGCTGTGAATTCCTGAGTTTGAGCCTGTCGCACTAAAACATCACGAGCATGATTTAGTTCTCTACTGGTTAAAAAAATCTCTGCTACATTCTTTTTTTGCAAAAGTTTCCGCAGGAATCTAAACAAAAAACTTAAAATTATAACTAATTTCATATAGTTATTAGAAAGATTATACAAATCATCAAAAGATTCAATCACTGTTGATTGGACAAAAATGTTCATAATAGGCTTTAGTTCTTTTATATAAACAGGATCAGTGTTTGAACAGTCCCAATTATTTGTAAAGTCAACATCACTTTGAAGTAAATCTGGACCAGACCACCAAATGTTATTTCTGATCAGATCATCAACAGACAAACCTCTTGATAGTGGGTCAGCTGGGTTGTCCTTCGAGTTGATGTGATACCATTCAAATCTGCTTGAGAGATCCGTTATTTGAATTACTCTATTCGCAACGAAATATTTTAAGTGATGGGGTTAGGTTCTTATCCATGATAGCCCAATAGTGGAATCTGTGTACAGGTACACTGCATCGATAGTCATTTGCATTGCCTCTAGAACCTTGTTCACAAGTTTCGACAATAATATAGCTCCTAAAAGTTCTAAGCGTGGTAGTGTAACACATTTTACAGGTGCTACTCTCGATTCGCTGCATAACAACTGGGTACTAAGATTGCCAAAACAATATTTACAACGAATGTAGACACAAGCTCCATATGCTTGTTCCGATGAATCCGAAAATCCATGGATTTCTACTAAGGTACTATTCCTTTGAATGATGCAACGAGAAATGTTCAAGTGCTCGATATTCTGCAAATTACGAACGAAGTTTTCAAATTAATTTTTTTTCCTTGTCAGGAACTACTGTATCCCAAGAAAGTCCTAGCAACCATAATTTCTGCATGAATACTTTAGCTTTTACTATGATAGGACCAACTATATATATATATATACCTAAAGGATCATACAGCTTAGCAATAATTGACAACATTGTTCTTTTCGTAAAGGTTGAGGGAACATCCTTGTAATCTAATGTAAAATAAAAGCTGTCCCTTGCAGGATTCCAAGACAATCCTAATGCTTTCACTGATGCATGATCATCATTTCCCACTACATATTCTTGATCATCAGTTGTTACTTTCGAAAGGAGGTGACGACTATTAGAACACCACTTGTATAGATGCATTCCGCCAGCATTCATCATTCCTATTAATTGCTGCTGAATCTCAATGGCTGTTTCCAAATCTGGCGCACCACTAAGAACATTATCGACATAAAAATCATTTTTGACGATAGGTGATGCTAAAGGAAAATTTTGTTTTTCATCTTCTGACCACTGAAGAAGGATTCGAGTGGCCAGAAATGGAGCCCAGGTAGTACCATAAGTCACTGTTGTTAAGTGATAAGTTTTTATAGGAGAATCAGCAGAAGTTTTCAAAACAATTCTTAACATATCTTGTTACGAAGGATGAATCTTCGCCTGTCTGTACATCTTTTTCACATCAGCTGAATATGCAATTATGTGCTTACGAAATCTAAGAAGTGTACACCACACTTCATTTTGAACAGTTCCACCTTTCAGTAAAGTATCATTCAACGAGATACCATTCGAAGTTTTGGCGGACGCATTAAAGACTACTCGTAATTCCTTTGTACTTTTGTCAAGTCTTAGTACAGCTTGATGAGGAATGTAGTAATGAGGATTTGGAAGAATATCTTCCCTAACTTCCTCCATATGACCTAGGTTTTTATATACATCTAAAAATCATTGTACAATTTTTTAACATCTGGACTTCTATTTAATCGAATTAAAGAGCTTTTAACCGCGAGATTTTTAGATGAACCGAGTTGAACTTTGTCTTTTATTATGGGCATCTGTACGATATATCGACCATTACTATCTCTAATGTCGTAGCATCCAAATATTCCATGTAATATTTCACTTCGTCATCGACAAGTGCTTTTTCTAGCAAAGTTTCAATTTCCCAGAACGATCTTAAAGTGCCATCTAAGCGAGTGTCTGCAACAGATAAATGACAAATAATTTTATTAGAACTACTTTCCACATTACCAGTAACTAAATATCCAAAATATGTGTTTTGGAGCAATAATTCTTTACTTATTTTAATTTGATTCTATTTTAAAATTTCAAAGAGGGTCTTTGCACCGAGAAAAATATCAATTTTTGAAGGTTCGAAAATCTGAGGTTATCTAATGTAATTCAGTTAGGCAATTGTATATTAGTGATATCTATTTGCTGAGATGGCGTTAAATCTGTATTTTTAGGAACTACTAAAAATTCAATATCCATCACGAACTCGTTATTTTTGCTTGATAGCACTGTGTTTTGTTAACCAACAGTTACTGTAGCATCATTTAATCCTCCAACTGGAATATTAATTTTATTCCTCTTTAATCCCAAAAAGGTTGCGCAATTATTTGTGATAAATGACGTTTGCGCTGCCGAGTCTAATATTGCTTTTATATTCACCACAACCATCTCTAATATAAACAAATGCGGTACTAAGGAGAACGTGAGTTTGTTTCGACTGGGTAACGAAATTCTGAATCGTTCCCCCGCTGTTCGGAGTCATACTTTCACGCATTGCGAAATGCGTCGTTGGAGGGCGGGGAAGCAACATCTACGAATGCAGAATGATTTACAAGAGACGATTGATTTCTCTTTTCCGTTATGGGTTGTATATTATTTCGATGCAATAAGGAATGATGTTTGCGATTACAAAATGAGCATTTCGATTTTGATGTTCAAATAATCAGTTTATGTGCTGGATTCAAACAATTCAGGCACAGGTTTTTTGATTTACACAAATCAAAACGTTCAGTTACTTCCATTTTTAAGAACACTTGACATTTATACAAAGAATGATTTTCTTCACAAATCATACAATATTGAGAGGTAGATTTTATTAAAAAGTTTTTTGACTTGTAGGATGGAAAATTGCTTTTTCCGTTACTATTTGTGGCGTTTAATTTGGATTTGGAGTCAAAACACACGTGATTTAAGTTTTCTAAAATCTGATACCTTTTTTTCTAAAAAAATTTTAAAATGTGTCCCAAGTAGGCACACCGTGCGCGTCAACGGTTAATTGAAACTGCCTATGAGTTTCTTTGTCTAATTTTGCACAAATTAGATGCATCAACAAAATATCAACTAAGTTATTACGTTCAAATTGTAAAGCCTCTAAAGAGCGAATATTCCTTTGCAAGGTATCTATTAATGGACGAAGTTTGGCAGGGTTTTCTTTCAATAATGGTTTATAATTTATTATGTTTTGGATGTGACTATCCACTATGAGTTTAGCATTTTCGTAGCGAAGGGTTAGAGCTATTCGGTGACTGCACTTGCTTTGCAGCACCTTTAAGCGAAGCATTTAAATAAAACAATTTTTGAGTGTCCGATAGCTTGGGATTATTTTGAATTAAATTATGAAACTGATTTTTAAATGAACTCCAATTGCTAAATTGTCGATCGAACTGTGGTAGTGGAATTTCAGGAAGCCGAACATTATTAGCATGCTCTGAACTATTATTATCTTTAAATTTATTAACTTCACTACATTTATAAAGTAATAATTTTCCACTAACCTGGAAATCTTGAATGTCTTCAACTATTTTGTTTAGTATAGGTTCAATATCCTTAAACTCATCATCATTGTCGATTTCGAAATAGGCTTGCTTGATGTCTCCAAACTTTTCTTTTATGTCATGTAACGAGTCCAACACTGTGCGAAGTTCAAATTCCGATAGGTTAACTAACGGTTTAAACGATAGTTTTGTTAATTGTGCAAGTATGTGGCCCCTTTTACGATTTAAAGTTTTAATCGAAAACATATCTAACTACTAGTTTTAGATGACTCAAATGCTAGCCTTTTTCCGACTTTGGCGTGGCGAAAGAGGGAGAGAGGTGTACGAAAAAAATCAAGAACGACAAATAGCTGCGATCCCAATCCAAGGTTTATTATGGGGGACGTTGACCCCGCTGTTGATGAAAAAAGCGACCCTCTCTCCTACACAACAATAAGTGGACTGCGTCTAGGGGGCTTCTACATTAACCCCTTTGAAATATTGGCGCTCCCAGCAAAGCCAAGCTTGCCGTCGCCCCTGAATGGAAGGCTTCTTACCGACAAAAATTTCCCAACAAAGACAACTCTTGTAAGGAGATCTCGCCAATTCTTCACCTCTTTGTCATATTGACTTTGAACTGCATTCTGGACTGTGTTGGTCCCTTTTCTAAACAAAAAAGTCAATACATTTGCCATATGGTCGTCTGACCTCTCATGCTGCGAAATAAGCGCGATAGAATTCTTCCAGCCAGTTCCTAAAACTCCACGTTTTTTCCCAGGCTAAAGGATGATGAATTCCTAAAGAAACCGAGCTCAACCGTAGAGGGCTTAGAGCTACAATCCGGATCCCTCAGGAAACAACCACCCTTATGTCCAGTCTTTATTGTAAAAAATCAACGCTTACACACACACACATTTTATACAATTCCAACTTTCTTACAAATATTTAATTAAATTATACAAACGAAATGCACCATAAAGACCAAAAAGAAAAAAAAGACAGGAAGCATAAATAATAATAATATTAAAAAAATGTTTCTTTGGAATCAAATTTTCAGTTGACGTCCCCACTTCCTGTTGATATCCCCTTCTATTTGGTCTTTCAGTTTAAAGAAAAAGAAATGATTCACAGCACTGGAAGGATGATTACTTTTTTTGAGATCTCCTCCCCTATTTTCTTTTTTCTTTAAGAAACACAAAGGAAGAAAGCAGCAGTGAAAAATAAAGTGAGAAAAAGGGGGGGGGGAGAGAAATTATTAAATTTTATTAGAGATATCTTTTTTTTTTTTTTTTTTTTGCTATAAAAAATTTTATCTCAAAGTATACGAATATTGTTAACCAAGAGTTAAACCAGGAAACTGCAAAATATTGTGTGAGAAATATAAATAGGGTTTAGAAATTAAGAAGAAAAAAAAGAGGATGAAAAAAATGCAGGAAACATTTGGGGAAGAAAAGGGACAAAAATCCACTTGTGTGTGACCGCATAAGAGTACCGACCAATCCCACCTAAGAAATTTGATCCCGGATTGTAGAGGCAATTTTAATACACACACACACACATGATTTTAGTTTAGAGGAATGGAAGGATTTTTGAAGGCAATAGAAACGAACTACCTGGCTTTTCGTTTTTGAATAGAGGAGCCAGTCCCTCTTATACTTCTCTCCACTCGGTAGCTCACCAAAAAATAATTTTGTCGAAAGTTTGCTCTTAATTTTGATGCCTTCATAATAATGTTCAAAATTAGAGAAAACCTGCTTCTAAGTCTTGAATCACTAGCAATTACTAAACTTGTTTTTAATTGAATATTGATAAATTAATTATCAAATACTATGTGCAGCCCTAATGCATTTATAAGTAGTATGTATTATATCAGTGGGATGTGTATTTCATTTTTCATTATATAAGAATGTATTTTACTTCGCTCTTAATATAAATTGTAAATTATTTTAAAACTTTTATTTACGAATTTTCGCGATATGCTCACGCTTCTCAAGTAGGGATATCACGCCCTCTTAAGGGGAGAGTCCCACAGTTTGAGAAACGCTGCTATATAGATTTTATTTCGAATTTTGAGAAAAATTTAATAACATTATACATGTAACAAAATAGGATTTGGGGAAGAATAGTCAAGCGATTTACATAATTTGGTCGATAGCGAAACGAAGATTTTATAATTTAATTTTAAAAATAAAAGAGAATATTTGGCTTTTTAATAAATTCTGGGTGGTTGTACATTCTATGTAATTTTAATTTTTTCTCTTTTTTTTACCCTCCAAATTTTTTCGCCCTAGGCATGTGCCTAAGCGGAAAAGCGGGCCTGCGCCAGCCACGAGTCCGTTATCTTGACCATTAAGCTACTTTAGGAAGTGTGTTGAAATGGAAAGTAATATGGAAGGATTATTTTAAAAAAATATTTCCAACACAACAATCATCAACAAAATAAAAATAAGTTCGAATATATATATTCCTTTCATCAGAGTGGAATTCTGGGAAGACAGAAGAAATGCCAGAAGACATTTTTTTCAACCAATGAGATTCAACAACCAATAAGATGCAAGGATCAAGAATAGATACTGTTAGCAAGGATCATCCGATATGATGACTAAGGATGATCCGATATTATGAAAGTATACTACAGTGACGAAGGTAACGGCATAAAAATATATACAAAAATAAAGCACTGCAAAATACATAAATTGCACAATACAATATGAGATATAAATTACTCAGAAGAAATTTGAATTAGTAAGTTAATCTTTTAGGAAAATGTACATGTCTCCCAGAACGTGTGGCTCTAGTATTTTTTTATCAACAACAGTTTTATCTTCAATTAGTTGCTTGGTGAGAGTGGTTTGAAATCGGAACTATCCTTTTGTGAATTAAAATCTTCTGAAAATTCAAAAGCTGACTTGCATCTGTCTATAGTGACAGTTACATTTTTATTATTTATATCAATGACAAAATTTTTATCCCATCCACTTTTAACCAAATGAGGTCTAGTTTAAGGAGGAGTTAAAGGGGGTCGAATTTTGCCATCTCTAAGAAAAACGTGAGTGCATGAATTTAATGATTGATGTACATAACTTTTCGTACAACTGTGAGAAACAGGGGATATTGGGCTAAGTTTTCTCATCATGGTAATTAATTTTGAAACATAAGTAGGGTTCCCAGAGGTCTGAAGAGATTCTGTAGATATGAGATCAAATGGTAAATTAGTACCATAAACTAATTGAGAGCTTGTTGCTTTTAAATCGTTTTTCATTGCTGAACGTAATCCTAACAATACGATAGGCAAAATATCGGACCAACCAGTGTCCTCATAGGCAATAATATCACTTTTGAGATGCCTATGGAATCGTTCTATCATTCCATTACTTTGGGGATGGTAAGAAGCTGAATAGATTCTACGGCTGCCCAACATGTTTGTAAACTCTCTCATTAGAGAAGACTCAAAATTTGTCCGTTGATCAGTTGTAATTCTAACAGGTGTGTCGAAACGGGAAATCCAACCATTTAAAGTGCACGAGCAGTGGTTTCTGCCAACATGTTTTCGATAGGAATAACTTCAGGTATCCTGGTATACCTATCTATGACAGTAAGACAATATTTATATCCTTTGGATGGTGGATATAGTCCAATATAGTCAATATGAATATGCGTTGGTATGTTTGAATACTTTCCCTAGCTGACATTTTTCACAAGCTCGAACTCTGTTTTTATTGTCTTTCCTCATTCCTGGCCAAAAGAAACGCTTAGAAATTAAATTAGTAGTAGCTGAAATTCCAGGATGAGATAGGAAATGCAAATTTTGAAATACCACTTGTCTGAGGTTTTTAGGGACGAAAGGTCGAGGAGTTTTTAGCGATTTATCGCAATATAAAGAAACACCTTCAAGAGGAAAATATTGTTTTTCTAGTTTATAGAAGAAACTGGTTGAAGGAAGGATTGAATTTCATTATCCGATATGGGTTTGAGCAAACTTTTTGTAATCTAAACTGGGTGGTTTTATAATTGCATCCATTTCTATTCTAGATAATGCATCTGCAACTTTGTTTTCTGTTCCGATTACATAGCGAATATCGGTAGAAAATTGTGAAATATAATCCAGATGTCTGAGTTGACGTGGGGTACATTTTTCTGGTTTCTGCTTGAAAGCATAAGTTAGAGGTTTTTGATCAGTATATATGGTAAATTCACGGCCTTCAAGCATGTGTCTAAACTTTTTAATTGAAGTATAATATATATAGCTAAAAGTTCTCGATCATAAGTAGACCAATTTTGTTGAGTTTTAGAAAGTTTTAAAGATAAAAATGTTATTGGTTCCCAGTTACCATTAGAGCTGCATCAAGGAACTGCCAATGGCGAAATTTGACGCATCGGTCCAGACACTTAAAGTAGCACTAGGGATCGGATGCTTAAGAAGAGTTGCATTAGCTAAAGCTGTCTTAGCAGCAGTAAATGAATTTTCAGCTTCTTCAGTTCATTCAAGAGGGGTTTGCGGATTTTTATGAGCACGAGGTTTCTTTTTGTTTGTGTGATCTTCTAAACTTTTTATTAGGGGTGCTAAAATGTGGGCTGCTTTAGGAATGAATCTACGATAAAAATTATACATTCCTAAAAATCTACGCAATTGTGTTATAGTATTAGGTCTAGGAAACTTTTAAATAGCATCGACTCGATCAGGAAGAGGTGAAATACCTTCGCTGGAAACTTGAAATCCAAGAAATTTTAAACTATTCACTCCGAAATTACACTTTGAAGGTTTAATTGTTAAGCCATAATAATCAAGTCTTTCAAAAAGTGCACGAAGATGAGTAGTAAGTTCTTGAATATTTTTAGATGCAATTAAAATATCATCAATAAATGCATAAACACCTTTTAAACCACGAGTAGCTTCATCAATAAATCTTTGAAAAGTACAAGCCGCATTGCACAAACCAAACTGCACCCGAGTGCTTTCGAAGAGACCAAATGGAGTACAAATAGCAGTTTTATGTATATCTTCGGAAGCAATCGGTATTTGGTGAAAAGCTTTAACGAGATCAATGTGAGAAAATATTTTTGCTCCATGTAGTTAACTTGCAAAATCGAGAATGCTAGGAATCAGATATTTATCCTTTTTAGTTTGAGCATTTAATGCTCTAAAATCGCCAACAGGGCGCCAATCATTGCTTTCCTTTTTAGGAACCATATGCAATAGGGAAGAATAATTGCTGCTGGGATGGACGCATGTGGCCCAAATCCAGCATGTGTTGAAATTCCATTTTCGCAATTTTTAACTTGTCTGGAGCCATGCGACGCGGTTTAGCACAAACAGGTAATCCAAAAGTATCAATATATTGAACTACATTATGTTTAACTGTTTGGTTTGCACAAGGTGGTTTTACAATAGTTGGAAAATCATTCAACAATTTAGAAAAATCATTATCAACTACATGAGTCTTAAGGGCAGTCAGTAGGGTGAAAACCTTCGGGAAATCAATTTTGAGTTTTTGATATTTCTAAAGTCTCCAAAGCAGGACCTTTCCAATGATATAACATACTTGCCATTTTATTAATCAGAAGTAGGTTAAAAAGATTTTTAAAAAATAATCAGCTGATGAGCCACGCCCCCTTTGACAGATAGAAATGTAAACATTGACTTTTTAAATCCGAGAAGCTTTTACAAAGCAACTCTCTGTTTATTTATTCATACGCAATAAACTCTAGAATGACTGCAATCGTAATTGTTAGGATTGTTTACCTATTTTGGAGCGTATACACGTTTATCCTGTTTGCATTTAAGATTTTAATATTTAAAATTTCTAAAGTTCACAAATTTTGAAATTTTTAATTTTTTGTTTCTTAATATGCCTAGATCGGAAAAAAGTATTTAAAAAAACATAAAGGTACGTTTTAAGAAGGTAGGAATAGTCTCAATCATAGTAACATTTCTTTATACACTAATAATAGTTATGTGAATCCTCAAGCTGGCCATGCACATGACTCAAAGGAGTCATGTGCAAAAGAAAGTTTAATTAGAGTTTTTCTTCTTTTTAAAGTAAGTATTATAAAAGTAACATTATTAATTTAAATATTCTTGTATTTGTTTTCAAGAATGAAGTTCATTGTAAAATGTGTAAAAGAGGTCTAGACATGCAAGTTTTAAAAGGTAAGTTTTGACTGGAAATTTGTCCTGAAATGTTGTGCTTGTCCATATCATGTATTCAACGGAAGCACTTGTAATCTTCATTGAATATTACTGATATGTAACTATATATACTGAAGTGAGCTTTTATTAATATTCCCATAATATTTTTATAAAAGTCAGTTAACGTGAAAAAAAATTACATTTTTCAAAAAATTCATAGTGATACAATTGCGATGAATGTTTTTGAAAAAACTGAACAATATATTTGAAAAAGCTCACTTCAATATAAACAAAAAAAGTCTAATTAATATAGAGACAAAATTTTAAGTCTGTACATGTAATAGTTTCTGAGAAAAAGGTACATAAAAATGCTCAATTTAACAATGTCGGTATAGGGCCGGGGTGGGCATTACGTCGATCGCGATCGACAGGTGGACCACCAAGACAATTTGGAGTGACCGCCTGAAGATTAGCCGTTAGTAGTTGGAAACAGAAATATTCAAGATTGGGCTGACAGTGCTTCTGTTAACTATAATTACGAGAACTGACCTTAGATGAAAATGTTTTATTTTTTAATGTATTTTGAATTGTTTGATGATAAATGCATCATTAGACATTATATTTGTGGCCATTATTATTATGTTTGTATTTTGCGTTTTACTTTAAACGCTGCTTCAAAAAAGTGAGTTTTTCATTTTATTTACGTGGGCAAGTACGTATTCCGTATTTATTATTAAGCTGTAATAAATGTAGTTGACTTTTTCCTTATCTCGCCACACTTACGACCCTGAGCAGTGGGCGCTCTCGTGAATTTTTCAAATGGGGCGCGGAGTGGCAGTCCAGAATCGAATGTCTACCATTCTCTTATCTTACCCCAATAAGCTGCCAAACATATAAAGACATATTTTTTTCATTTTGTAGATTGTCAGGAACAAAGAACAGTAAGAAATAATTTATTGAATAAAAAATTAGCATTAATTAATAAAAAATTATTTATAAAAAATACTTAATTAATTTTTACGTACTATATGGACAAGTTCTATTTTGTAAACTACAACATTAAGTGGAACCCTAACTTACTTCCGGTGTAATGTTAATCTATGGGAAAACATCGAAATTTAACTAAGTTTTTCAAACTTTTAATGCAAGTTTTTGAAACTTTTTTTGCAGTATATGGATAGAAGATGATCTGTAGATTTCAGATTCAGGATATTATTGCATTTATTTCAGTATCTTTTCTAAAATACCTTGTTAATTTTTTAGATCAAAGCAATGGAGATTTTACATTAACCGGAAGAAAAAAAGGGTACTAATGACTGTAGCGCCCCCATAGTAAGCTTTACAGTAGAACTTGTCCATACATGGGATTATAAGCTGTCAAAAAAAATCATGGACTATGGAGGAGGGTCCGAACTCGTTGACCCCCCCCCTCCTCCTTTGTGAGGGCCACTAATACTGGGTGGACCGCAACGCTTTGAAAAAATTAGAAGTAGCTCGGACCCTGGAAAAGTCTGCTCACCCCTGGTATAGGGGGCATCGACTATTCTTAATAGAGAAAATATTAGAGTTTCTAACAATACAATTACAATTTAATTTTTTAGAAGCATCAAACAAATTGCGATTTCTTAAGTCAGGTTTTATGTTAAAATAATGTAAGAAATCTGCACCAATAATAGCATTAGACACATTACAAATAAAAAAATGCAAAAACAAAATTTCGTCTTAAACCTAAATCTAATTACATTAATTTACGGCAATACACCTGAATGGGTGTACTGTTCGCAGCAATAAAAGTTTGCACTGGAGTAGATTGTTTTTGAGTTTTATTAGCGGGAAGGATTGAGTAATCGCTTCCGGTATCAACAAGAAAACAAATGTTGGATTTACGATCGCGAACGAGAAGGCGACAGGAAGTCGAAGGTAAGGCATAAGTCGCCGCTACTCCTGCCCGTTGATGTTTTCCTGGAAAGAACACGGCTGAATACATTTTCTTGCCTTTGCGGCAAATTTATAATGATACCAACATAAATTTGATACTGTTGGCTTAGGGCTTTTTCCACGATTGCGAGAATTGAAACGATTTCTAGAAAAACTTCTCGATCGTCGAAGTTCTTTCACTTCCTGCCGTAAAAATTTTAACTCTTTGAGGAGTTCCGATTCACTACAATCATCAGAATTGGCCCTGATATATATAGATACAGCACTTACCTGTGCAGGTGTTACCTCTAAAATGCGATCAGCTACCTCTGAAGCTTTTTGAGCTGTAAGGGGTTGAATACTTGCAAGGATAGATTGAACATTAGGCGGTAACTGCTGTAGAAATAATTCCAAGAGAAGTTGTGACGGATCTATACGGTTTTTCACTAGCTTCTTCTTTTTGCCTTTAATTCAAATTATTTATTTCAACCAACCTTCATCGAGAACCAGGCGGGATTTATGTATACAAGGAATATTATATAAATTCGGTTTTCGCCAGTTGAAATGGGCTAAGTAAGAGGAAGTGAGAAGTCAAGTGAATTAAAGATCGAGAAGTCGGCACGTAGTTGTTGACAAGTTAAGTGAGCCTGATACGTTTGGATATGCGCGAAGAGAAGTGGATTTAAAGTATTGAAATTCACTATTACGGAGCGTAGAGTCTTCGTCAATTCATCCAGCTAAATAGAGTGCCTGAAGTTCGTCACGAAGGAACCGCAGCAGTAAAATATAAGGTTAGTGACTTTGATTAAGAAAATACGATTATTACTGTGAGGCGTAGTTGTAATTGTGCGCATTAAAGCTGTCCTAGATTCAGTTGAAATTCTGTATTATTATCCGCTTGTATTGATATCTCACCTCTGCACTCCATTCTCGCTTATTTATCTTAATTAGTATTGTGTTGTGTTATAGGGGTCATAATATATTGATAAGAATCAATAAATCAGTTTGATTTGGAATCATGTCGTTCGATTAATTAGTTCCTCCAACACATCTAGCAGGGTTTTCAGTTAGACAGGATGGTATTAGTGTAAGGGGTGGCTACAGGTCACCACAAAGTGAATCTGCTACATTGTGCGATTCATTGTGAATTCTACATTGTGCGACACAAAATAATTCCGATGGCTTTCTGTCTCCTAGCTGTTCTCCGGCTAAAATTCGGCGAATTTCCTGGCTTTTGCTTTCACCGCATCGGGCAATGACTTCCTCTTTCAACTTAGAATATGGATTTGTGCTTACAGGTGAAAGAATTACGTCTCAAATGACCATTGCCGCATCGGGAGACAAATGCGCTACGCAATAATTATATTTGGTGCATTCGTCGGTTATCGGTTTTGGAACTGCCAGCTCGAAGGTTGATTCGAGCATGCTGTCCATAATGCGAAATTCATGTAATCCTCTCACTCCCTTAACTTATTTTATCGAGTTTTTAAATTCTACATGCGAATGAAAAAGTATTGCTAAAATCACACAGAAAATACTTTGAATTATTTCTTAAAGGGTTATACTTGAAAAATTTATTATAAAAATTCAATCACAATGAAGAAAACTAAAAACAATATAGCCCTTGTAAGAGAAACAAAACGTGAAATATATAACACATCACTCAATAAGTCCCGGGCCTAACTAATAAAACAACAACTTTTCTGCAAAATTGAACTTTATTTATTTGGATACTTCCCTTCAAGAGTGATACATGCATCCCAGTGTTCTTCTAATTTTCGTAGAACGATTTGTCTTTGCTCTCAAAATAGGCTTCTACTTCGGTAATCACTTCTTCATTTGTACCAGACCTCTTTCCCTGAAGCATTCTTTTAAGATCTGCAAACAACCAGTAGTCACTGAGGGCCAGATATGGACTGTACGGTGGGTGGGAAAGTAATTCGAAGTGCAATTCGATCAATTTGACCATTGTTTTCATGGAATTGTGTCACGGAGCATTGTCTTGGTAAAACAGTACTTTAGATTTTGCATTTGAGGACTTTTTTTTAAAATTTTTTTTCATTCAGTTGATCTAATAACGTCATGTAATATTCATTATTAATTGTTTTGCCTTTCTCAAGGTAGTCAAAAAACAGAATCAAATGAGCATCCCAAATTACGGACGCCATAACCTTGCTAGATGACGTATGAGTTCTTGGTTACTGTGGACGTCTTTCACTGGCTTCTGTTCACTCAGCTGACGATCTTTTTCATTCAGGAGTGTAGTAATGTATCCGTGTTTCCTCCACTGTCGCATATCTACATAAAAAATCCTGTTTATTTTGTTTACATAGCTCCAAACAACGATGCGTTGTTGTGTTTGATCAACAGTGAGAAAACGCGGCACCTACTTTGAACACAGCTTTCTCATTGACAAATGATCATGCAAAATAGCAAATGCAGCACCTTTTGATACCTTTAAATTCTCTGCTATCTCACGCAACTTCAATTTATGATCGGCTAAAACGATTTCATGCACTTTTTTGATGATTTCTGGAACAACTGCAGAATTTGAGTGACCTGAACATTTTTCGTCGTTTGTGTCATATGACCACGTTTTAAGTCAGCATACCATCTTTTAAGAGTTATTTACGATGAAGCAGAGTTCGGATAACATTTATCAAGCCATTGTTTTGCTTGAACAGTGTTTTTCCCCATCAGAAAGCAATGTTTGGTTAGCATAAGCCAAATCCTCTGAAATAATTAAATCCTTTGCAAACATTGTCAAGGTCCTTTTATTGCAATCCAAAGCCTTCGGAACAATTTTATGGATAGTTGTGCACAGAAAAGATCGGAAAAACGCATATATACGTCCGGGCACTTAAGAGGTTAAAGTTGTATTGTAGCTTTAGCGTCAAAGTATAGTATTATTGAATTAAATATATTGTTTATTGTAAGGAAAGGGAGTGCGATGAAAATTATGATTTAATATTGGGTCGCAAATATTGAAACTTTGTTATTAAAAATGGAATGTAACTAGGAAGGAGTTGCCTCTTGTGTAGGTTTCTTAAGATGTAATAATAAGTATGGTAAGATTTTTCATAGAAATTTCAAGTAACAGTTTATAGAAAAATGAAAAAAATTGAAACTAATGCAGACTTTTTAATAGTAAAGTTAGTAACACTAAACAAACAACGGAAAGCAGGGAAATTCCCTACAAGTTCAAAATTACTTTCAACTGAATTGCCATGATTATGGCTATGTTGCCACCTTTTATACTTATATCTTAAATTTTAGAAAAATTTATTGCAAGTTTGGCTTGCTTGGTGGTCAGGGGTCGAGGGCCCCCTGGAGCTTGAGAGCTCCGGTGCAAAGCACCGCCTAGCCCATTGGTAGCTAAGCTGTAAATAAGACTGTATCCCACAGAATGCAATGATAATCTAGGTGTTTTTTAATGATGATATCCCTCGGGTTTTCAGGCTCTTTTATGTTTGATATGTTTTTATTTCCAGCATCATATATTCCGCCATTTAAAATTAAAGCATTATTCTAAAAAAAAATGTTTATTACAGCGCGGTTTGCATCTTCAGATTATGAATATTTTCTCTTTTTGCATCATTGTTAATTAAACTAATTTTTTTTCAACTCTTCAACTGTTTCGTCTACATATATTTGGGTAGCTAAATCAGATCATTCCTCGGGCTGCCCTTGATTTTTTATAATTTTATGTTTAGCATCAAAATAAGCATTTGTCAAAGTTAAAGCTCTTTCCTTCAATTCTTCATTAATATAATTTTTTGCAGCAGAATCAGTTAATTCTTCAAGATCTAAAAAAACATTTCCTTCTCTATCATAATTCTTATCATTCGTTAATTTAAAGAATATTCCTGGAATGCCAGGGGGCCCTTGTTTAATTTCTTCGTCAAAAATAGGATATGTGACCCTTTATTGTATGAGAAAAATTACAAGTAATTAATTTTTTCTTCTACGATGTGTGGTTAGATTTTGTTCTCCTTACCATCCAACGAAATTTCAATAATAACAGTTGCTTATATTTTCTACCAAATACAATCACCAAGCACGATTTATTATTCATTTCTAACGGCCTTTCAAGAGTACGATGACCACCAATAGATGATTTAATTGAAGGAATTTTTCGATGTGATGATCCTAAATATATGATAATTTTCATGTCCATATCACGTGTTAGATTCAATTCGGGGGGTCAATAACTTACTATTGAATTTATTAAATGCTATAGGTTGAAACCCAGCGACTCTGTAAATTTCGAATTACTTAGTTGTTGCATAAAATATTTTTCCATTAGCGTATTCTTTGGTCAGAGCGTTTGAATTTCCGATTGGATAGGAAGCAATAGTTAATATCTTGTTATCAAAATTATATAATGTTCGTTTTGTATTAAAGATGGAATATAAAGAGACCAACGTTATCTCTTTTTAACATATTATTGAAACACGTTTAGTGTATGAGAAACATATAGATTTGCTTTACGTAAAAAATGGAGAGTTTGGACATTATTGTTTCATTAAAAGCTTATCTCGACTTGTTTCGAAACAACTCTCAAAACATCAACATAATACATTTACATGTAAAAGATGTTTAAGTGCTTTCCAAACAGAATACACACTTCTTCAGCACAATGAGATGTGTATACATAAAAGTCCTGCAAGAGTAGTAATGCCGTCAAAAACAAGTAAGTTTTTAAAATTTAAAAATTTTCAACATTGTTTAAAATACCCTTTGTTGTATATGCGGATTTCGAGTGTGTAACAAGGAAAACTCATACTTGCTGTCCTAATCCAAACTTTTCATTTACTAATATTTATGAAAAACATGTCCCAATAAGTTTTTGTTATTTTATCAGTTATCAAGGGGGGGGCATTATAAAGATCCAGTAGTATATAGAGGTATTGATGCCCCAAAAATTTTTATTGAAAAGTTAGAAAAAGATGCAATAGAAATTGATAATATTTATAAAAAACCAAAACCATTATTACCTCTTACCGAATCAGAAAAGCAATTGTATGATAATGGTAAAAATTGTTGTGTTTGTGATCAAACCTTTCGCGAAAACAATATCAAGGTTAGGGATCATAATCATGTTACTCAAAAATTTAATAGCCCTTGTTGTAATAGTTGTAATTTAGCAATGAAAACCCCTAAATTTTTGCCTGTTTTCTTCCATAATCTTTCTGGGTATGAAGCCCATATTTTTATTAAGGAGGTAGGATAAGATAAAAAACAAATTGATTTAATTCCGAACACCGAAGAAAAATATATTTCCTTCAGTAAAAATATTTCAAATGATTTTCAGTTAAGGTTTTTAGATTCTTTCAAATTCATGTCTTCTAGTTTGGAAAATTTGATAAAAAACACTAAAAAAAGATGATTTTAAATATATGAAACATTGTTTTGATTCAGAAAAAAATAGATTTACTTTTAAGAAAAGGAGTTTTTCCGTATGATTATTTTGATAGTTTTGAAAAGTGTAAAGATTCTTGTTTACCACCTATTAGCAAATTTTACAATAAACTAAATGAGGAGCCTATAAGTGTAGAGGATTATAATCATGCATGTAAAGTATTTAATGAATTTCATTTAAATAATCTTGGTGAATACTGTGATCTATAAGTAAAAACAGATGTCCTATTGTTAACCGATCTCTTTGAAAACTTTCGGAAAATATGCATGCAAACTTATATACTTGACCCCTGTTGGTATTTTACCACCCCAGCTTTATCGTGGGATGCTATGTTATTACACACTAAAGTAGCTATCGAACTGTTCACTGATTACGACATGATTCTTTTTATAGAAAAGGGTGTAAGAGGAGGTATAAGTCAGTGCTGCAATCCTTATGCTATAGCTAACAACAAATATATGTCTAATTTTAACCCAGATGATGAGATAAAATATTTACTGTACCTTGACGCAAATAATTTGTACGGTTATGCAATGAGTAAATATCTACCCTTAAAAGATTTTGTTTGGAGTGTTAACAATTTAACTGAACAGGATATTCTAAATTTATCAGATGATTTCGATGTAGGTTACATCTTGGAAGTAGATCTTGAATATCCTTCCGATTTGCATGACAAACATTCAAACTTTCCCCTTGCCCCTGAAAATAAGCCCCCACCTAATTGTAAAGATTCTAGACTTTTAACTACTTTGGAACCCAAAACAAAATATGTTCTCCATTATTCTAATTTAAAGCTATATTTAAAATTAGGCTTAGTCTTGAAAAAAACTCATCGCGTTTTAAAATTTTTTCAATCTCCTTGGCTTACAACTTACATATATTATAATATTAAATTAAGAACTAAAGCTGTAAATGACTTTCAGAAGGATTATTACAAACTAATGAATAACAGCATATTCGGGAAAACGATGGAAAATGTAAGAAGAAGAGTAGATATACGTTTATGCTCAACAAGAAGAGCAGGCTCGAAAGTTAATAGCGAAATCAAATTTTAATTGACGCACAATATTTTCTGAAAACTTAATGGCCGTCCATCTAAAAAAAAACCAAAATCAAATTTTTGAAACCAATACAGGTAGAAATGGTAATTTTAGACATATCAAAAGTTCTAATGTATTCTTTTCACTATGAGTACATGAAGCACCGTTATGACTCGAAAGTAAGGCTCATGTACACAGACTCCGATTCTTTTATATATGAAATAAAAACTGATGATTTTTATAGCGACATGAAAGATGATATTAACTTATATGATACTTCAGATTATGATAAAAACAACATTTACAACTTACCTCTTGTTAACAAAAAAGTCATCGGGAAAATGAAGGATGAAAACAAGGGAAATATTATGACAGAATATGTAGGATTAAAATCGAAAATGTATGCCTACAAAACAAACAATAAGATTGAAAAGCGGTTAAAAGGAATTAAAAAACAAACTATAAAAAATAAAATAACATTTGAGGACTACAAAGCCTGTCTTTTTAATCAAAAATTAAAATATGTTGACATGAACTTAATTAGATCCAAATTTCATTCAATACACTCCATAAAGCAAAACAAACTTGCTCTGTCCTATAAAGATGACAAAAGGTTTATTAATGATGATGGCATTACTACGCTTGCCCATGGACATTGGTCATTGATGAATTTAGACCTATTCAATACGCAGTAAGACATAAAATCCAATGATGTGAAAAATTCGCAATAATGTGATTTTTGTAATGTAAATAAAAGATTGTAATGTGAAATGGAATGCTGCTTTTGTAAATAAACAACTTACTTTGTATCTTTTTGTGTAATCCTTATACTGAAATCAATTTTACAATTTGTTGTTTTCCTGTAATGTATATGTATATATATACACGATTGTAATGTAAAACGCAATACAAGATGTTGATTTCTGAATAAACAATTTACTTTGTATCTTTACTGTGTATGTGTAATCATTATACCGAATTAAAATTTACAATTTGTTATTAAAGCAATGTATAATAAATATTTTTTTTTATTTCTATTCAATTAAGAAAAAAATAATTTAACTAAATGCTTATTGCAATGAATAGTTATACAATTTATACTCTTTGGAAAAGGCAAAGAGTTTGTTTTAAACACATAAACATAAATTTTCCTTTTATTTATACAAAATATATTTAAAATATCAGTTATGCTTAACATACTAAGATAATTTGTTTGAAAGACGTATATTGATATTTATCTTTTAAAATGAAACTATTTCAACTTAAATTAAACTAGAAAGCAGTATGAAAAAAATTAACAATATAACCATATTTATAAAAAAAACATTTTTTTCCCTTCAGATTTATAAAAATAAACTTTTTTAAAGCCAACAATGTATCCATCCGCTCTAAGCATTGAGATAATTTCTGACGTAGAATTCAGTCGCCGTCTTGTAGAATCAAGATCAGACAAGCTAAGACAAGTTCAATCGTAAACCGTTCAAGCTGATTACGAGTATTCTACGTCACATTTTTACTGTGTATGTGTAATCATTATACTGAATTAAAATTTACAAATTATTAAAATAATATAAATGAAATATTTTTTTATTTCATTTTAATTAAGAAAATGTCGCCATCTGCTTCGCCTGCAAAATTAAATTCATGAGATTATAAACCTAAGTTTTCTTCAGGTCTGCATGCCTTCATAGGACAATGGTTAGCGTAACTGAAAAACTATTGTCCTATGGAGAAATTTTGTTCTGGGGCTGTGAGTTTGAATCTGGATTTATTTTTTAAAATTTTTTTATTTGAGCGTTATTTTTTCAATCATTTTAAAATCTAATAATTAGTGTATAGTTTAACCAATAGGTGGCGCCATGAGCACTTTAAAGATTCCTATACAATTTTTTACACATTTAAAAAACAACTCAACTTAGCAGCAGAACAACTCAACAGCAGGAGGAAAACAACTCAACTCCCCCTCAACTCGCAAACCAAAACTTTAGCAGGAGGGAAACAACTCAACCCAGCAACAGGAAGAAAACAACTCAACTCTGCGCCGCCCCCAAGCCGCCTTTACAGCAGAATTGGCTTTTTCTACCTACTCTGATCTATACGTGTTATCAACGAATCACACCATCTTCCATTTAAAATACCAAAGTTTTACATCTATAAGTTTTAGTATTTGTACTTCACTTTGAATATCGTCATTACAGTATATTACAGAATTTCTTAAACATATTTTTATTGCTATAAAAATACACAAAGAAAATGTCTGACGAATATAAAGAATTAATTTGATTTCTAGTTTAAATGAGACTCTGTTTTTAAATATTAAAACAAAAGCTGTTTTTGTACACATACATATGAATATTTACTTATTTTAAAGTAAAAACAACAGTTATAAATATAAGAGTTGATCATGAGTATTGAAATGTTAAAAATAAGCATTTAGAAAAAACGAAATGTCTATTTTGCTAACTATGTATAATTTAGGATAATCTTCAAAATCCACTTTGTACTATATTCACTTGATTTATAATTTAAGAGCTACACTGAGTATTTATAAGTTCAAACTAGACATAATTAACTTTTGAAAAAACAAACTTCGTGCTAGAGTATGCATAATTAATTTTAGGGTGAGGATACGTGAAGAGTGTTTGTGCTCTGATGATGGGGTTGTCGTGGAGAGAGCACCCAGCTCTCTGAGTTTTTATACCGGCGATGAATGTCGTGTGACTCTTTTCTAACAGGAGTCGTGATTGATTGCAAATACGCGCGAGCAGTTAGATTGCGATTAATATTATCCTATTAGTATCGTACCAAAGAATTAGAAAATAATTTAACGGATTAAGTTAAAGAGTGCTAGAGGAAGTCATTATATATATATATACATATATAAACAATATTTAGTTTATATATTAGAATACATTTTATTTACATTAACTTTTATTAATGCGCTAATATTTAATAAAAACCAATGAGAAAACAAAAATATTCACAAGAACTTAATGAAATTAAAAACAAAAAATTTTCAAGTTCTTAAGGGGGGGGGGGACGTTAAATGAGATTTTGGAAAATAATCTGATATTTTTGTTTGCAATGCCTTTTTTAGAATCAAACTGTCAACTGCTTTCCTCCCGACCTCTTAGTCATTGTGCTCGTGAAAAATTTCTTCTGAAATAGGGAGGGGGGGGTCGAATGAAACTCACTGATTTTTACTCACACTGTGATGTACTCGTCACCAAATTTTAGAGCCTACTGAGATGTTTTTGTGTGACGTATGTAGGGGTGGAGGGTGAAAGTAGCTTAGATCATCAAAATTAGTTCGTGTCACAACCTATTCCTAAGGTATTTCTAAGCCAAGTTAGCTTTCTATGCACGAAACCTGTGAAATCACTTTTCTTCATTTCACACCCCTCTCAGATCTCGCCAGCAAGACTGGTGTTTTCCGTATTACCAGGATCAAAACATTGAAATTATAAGTGTCACCAAATTGAATTTTTTAAGGTTTTTGTAGTCGGAAGATTATAAAAACTATTTTTATTAAAATAATGAAATGGCAGCATATTATCCATTTTTTGACGAAGAAATTGAACAAGGGCCTCATGGCATTCCAGGAATAGGCTTTAAACCAACGGATGATGGGAATTATGAAGTGGAAGGAAAGATTTTATCGAACTGAAGTCACATCATATTCAGTTAAATGATTCAGCTGCAAAATATTATGCGCATGCTATGCGAAAATATTTAAAATCACATACTGTAGCTTTAAGGGAAGCAAGTCTTCACTAAACCTCGATGGGGTGTTTGATGCAAGGAATATTCGAATGAAAAACCTTGGTAAGCCGAATGACGACAAGGATGCCGTTACGAAAAAATTGTGTTCTTCGTAAAATAAAAATCAACGATAAAAGAGATGATAATTGTGACGGACCTATACGCGTACTTCCACTAATCCTCTTGGGCCAGCTTTTTTAACCAATCTTCTCCTAAAAGAAAAAAAAACGTGATATTCAAATTAAGTTTAATATATATATTCTTGCTTCGCGAGTTTGAGAGTTAGGGAATTGTGAGAAGATTAGAAGTGAAGTGAATGAGCAGTGAAGTGTATACGTAAACAAAAAGTAAGAAAGCCAGAAGTTTAGATAAGAAGAAAGTGATACGATTAGCTAACCAGAAGTGTTAAAGTCAACTTGAATTAAATAGAAGACTGCATGAGTTCAAGTACTGTGACTTTAAAATAAGTTGATATTTAAAGTGTTAAACTAATGGTATGGTCATTAAATACGTAAGTTCTGTGTAAAGTAATATTAAAGGAAGAGCCGCAGAATTGAACATATTTTCTCCAAACGCAAATCTCGTCTCTGTCTCTTTCTATTACTGAATTAAATTATCTTATTTATAGTGTTATTTGTGTTTGAGTTGTTTTTGGTGAAAAATAAAATAATTGGAATTTATCATGTCGGTAACAGGGTGATTTCGCTGGGCAACAGGGTAGAAGGGATAGGAGAGGAAATATTTTTAAATCTTCTTCAAAAGAATAAATGTTTATTCCTATATCGTTCATTTTTGAAAAATATTTCACCTCGTTAAGCGGTGTTGGAAAGGATATTCCATCAAAGTTCAACTTATTTATGTGGGGGACATAACTTGACGTTTTATTGGGGTTGCTGGTGTTGGGGTAAAGAGCTGCGAGTATAGACCACATGAAACACTGAGAGTCCTTTTTATTGATGACATTGATGACTGCCTTAGTTTCAGCGATCTGCTTCGGCACCTCGATGAAGGATGATGAACCTCTGAATGGAGAATAACGGTTTGTGCGGACTTCGAGTCTTAAGATTTCGTCCAGTGTCTAGGCCGAGTCTTTACCCACGAAATCCTCACTTTCTTTCACTATTTTCTCAGGCATGTTGTCATAAAGTCTGGCGAGTTTAGTTTCTTGTAATACTTCATTATTCGCCGTTTTGAATTCTGCGTTCTTTATCATTTTTCCAGCATCTGTCTCTTTCGAGTAAATGCAATGAACCCATTTACTCACTTTCAAGGCTTTGTAAGTTTTGAGTTCATTGCGAAAAATAAAATTTGTCTCTTCTTTTCTTAAGAGTAGAAACTCCTTTATCTCCAGTGAACTATCGTTATTGGGAAGATCAAACGTTTTCTATGCTTTTTGAAAAGCACTCTCGCTCTCTTTTGGTGGTAAGAAGATTTTTTCAGGAACGGCCGTAGAGGTTTCAGGAACTGCATCAGAATGTTCTGGGGAAGTCGTAGAGTTTTCAGGAACAGCCGTAGAGTTTTCAGCAGATGTGGACAACTGTGTTTTCTTTTTCCTACTTGAAACAGACAAATCCACTCTCTTTCTTTTTCCCGCTTCATTCGCCAACTTTCTTTCGCAGCTTTTATTTTTCAAATGTTTCAATAGGTTGTCTTTACGGGTAAAGGATGTATCACAAAATTCACATACAATTTTCTCTGTTGAATGCACAGAGTCAATATGTCGTTTTAAATCACTTTGCCGAACGAAGTTTTTTCCACAAATATTACAAGTAGACATAATGAAGCCGTAGAAATTTTAGAACGTTGCTACACACACTACTGAATCAGCAAACAATTTTTGTGTTCTGCTACTCTGTGACGATCGGGCACAGTACATATATTCGATAGAGAGAATTGGATTGGATGTCCCACACCAACCCCTTTTAAACTCCAGGGGTGGATAGTACACGCCCCTCATCACTTCTCATTGGTTGGCGCAGTAGAAATCTGCACACGTCACGCAGACTCATTAGCGCCCCTATTGGGGTGGATCTAACAATGTCCCTCACATTCACTGGCGACACAAGGTTCGTCCGAACATCTGACCCATTACCACCCGCAGTTTTCCGAGGCGTCAGTCTGCAAAGTCAGACAGGGTATGTGAATAGATCAGCAGTGGGGTTTCGTCCTGCCCATTCAAACCACAGACCCACTGACGTCGAGACGAAACAATGAAAGCCACGTGTTTTGCCTCCAAGCTGCTCTAATCCATCAAACTAGACATGAATAGGGGATTAATGCTACCTTGTTACAATACTATGAGAAAATATTCTACTGAATGTATATCACGATCTCACTTTTATCTAATAATGAATCAAGACTTGAAAATGCAGGATACAACATAATATGATTACGGACAGGGAAAAGAATTTATGAATTTTCTTTTTGTTACCACGCAGAATAAAATTTATAGAATTAACTGACTCGTAGTATAAATAGCAGCATTATTGATAAAAATTATTTAGTTTAATCATGGATTCTCTCAAATTGGTTCATCCATTTACTTTAATCTTGGCAGGACCATCTGGTAGTGGTAAAAGTCAGTTCGTTAAAAAATTAATTGAAAATAAAATGATTAAACCTTTTCCTAAAAATATAGTTTGGTGTTATGGGGTTTATCAAAAGTTATATGAAGAATTGCCGAATATTTCCTTTCATGAAGGTATTCCATCTAATGTGCACCAGTATTCGGATGCGTTAATTGTTATTGATGATCTTATGGGCGAGTTAGGGAATGATCCCCAATTAACAAAATTATTTGTAAAATATTCACATCACAGAAATTTAAGTATAATTTTTGTGGTACAAAATATTTTTCATAAAGGGAAAGAAATTAGAGAAATTTCTTTAAACGCTCATTATCTTGTATTATTTAAGAATCGAAGAGATCAATCCCAAATTACACATTTAGGGCGCCAATTATATCCTCGTAAAGTGAAATTTTTTCAAGAATGTTACACAGATACCACATCAAAGCTGTACAGATACTTACTTATTGATTTAAAACCTGAAACTGATGAATCCTTGCGTGTGCGCACAGGTATGTTTCCTGGAGATGTTTTTTTATGTATATCAACCTCGATAACCCATTACTTTGAAACAAATAAATACATTCAAATTGTTAGATGAATATTCATTAGTTCGCAAGATGCCAGTGTGTTCTGAACAAACTTTAGAGCCCTTAAAATTAATTTCTAAAACAAAAAACTCAAAATCTATTTTGAAAAAGTGTTCAAAGAAAGAAATAAAAACTTTGTGTGAGTGTGTGCTGAATGTTTTATGTGGTAACATATCATTGACTAAAATTTTAAAAAATCGCTTATCTCCCTATAAAGAAAGCTTTCTAACAAAAAAACACCTCTTTACAAGAAAAAGAAAATTTTAATTCAAAAAGGAGAAGGATTCCTATCTATTTTATTACCAGCAGCTATTTCCGTTATCAGCTCTTAATTCAAAATAGAATTTAGCAAAAAATTTGTACTGGTACCCGAAGAAAGAGCTCAAGTAGCGGAACACTTATCGGAACTTGATCAAAGTATGAAAAACATTCTCCATAATAAGGATTTAACGGAAGAAGAAAAAACAATACTCTATCTACAAGTTCTACAAAAATATACACATTTTTCTGTTGAAAATCGAAAAGAATCCGAATCAATTCCAACCAAAACATCTGTATCGGTAAATCAAGAAATGGAATCATTAAACGAAAATCTAAAAGGTTCAATAGTGAAGACAGAGAAAGGGCAGAATGTGAAGACAGAAAAAGGTGTGTTAGAGGATAAAATTTTTAGAATTGTTCCAAAAAGCAAAAGATATTTTCCAGTTTTTAAAGCTTCAAGAATCTTTCAGTTGGAATTCTGATGGTGAAATTATTTACAAAAATACTGTTATTCCAGGAAGTAATATTGTATTCCTCGTAAATGATTTTCTACCGAACCGAAAATCAGCACCTGAAGGAAGATATGTATTTTTAAGTGCTTTGAATGATGTAAATTTACCGAAACATCTAGATGTAAATAAAAAATTGTATAAGAATAACAAAATTATCAAAAAACCAATAATGTATGCTCGCAGAAATGCATGGTTGAAACTTTAAAATAAATGATACTCACTTGATTAAAAAAAAATGTCTCTTTATGATTTGAACAGTTTTCTTTTGCAGGTGAAAATATACTTATTTAATAAAATTTAAAAGTTTCAAATAGACGATAATTAAATAAAATTATACTAATTTTTTCAGGGGGAAAATTACACATAGGAAAAAAATTATACTTATTTTTTGAGGGAAAAATTATTAAACACACACACACACACACATAGGGAAAAAATATATATTAATTTTTTGAGGGAAAAAGAAAATTAACATAGAAAAAAATATATTAATTTTTGAGGTAAAAATAAAAGAATATAATAGAAAAAAATAAAAGACACAAATATTTAGTTTCATTCCATTTTTTTTATTTTCTAAACACAAATCTTACACCATATCACTTCTTTACAAATTGATACATAATAAAATCATTTATATAACAATTGATTTAAAATATAATGCATAGAATAGCCTTGGCTGCGTTTGAATAAAAAGTAAATACAGTATTGTCCACAAGCATTGGATGTTGGTGATTGAAACACTTTGGAATTCCATAATACATCTAAATAGGTAGTAGTACTAATGTTATAGAATGCAGGAGGTTGTCCAAACGAGTCATAAAATTCTAATTCTCTTTTATCATTCACAAATAATGCTAACCAGTGGGTTCCAGGCTGCGATGAGTCGTCAGAATTTACAATAGCACACGTTTTCTTGCAGAGGAGGGAGTGTATCTCTAGAATAAACACCTTGGAAATAGTGGGACGTAGCCTTCTCTTGAGATAAGACTGTAAACAGTTGCATTCCATCCATTCTTTAATTTCCGAAATCATACAAGATATTTCTCAATTTGTTTATTTCGATTAAATTTTCAAACTCGGCGAAAACCGATAACACATACGGTTTATTCTAAAGATTTGCTGAATTTTAGTTCTAATCGCAAATTGCTATGTTTTATCAAACTTAAATGTTCTCCTGAAGAACATAAATCTGGTGAGAGGTTAAATCCAAATAATGTATTTGAATCTTTATATTCTTTTCTAGAAATACATATACTTCTGTCTTGACCCATTCGATCTGTCCCAACGAATAGAGTTTGATAGGCACGTATGTATTGATCTTTAGAAAAATTGAGTTCTAATGGATTGTGAGGCACTGGTTGTCCATCCCCATACACTCCAACAAAATTTAAATTAAAATGTTTAAACTCATAGGGAGATTTTGAAAATGCGCCGAGAAAAGCTTCATTATCAACACATCCTACAAAAACGTTTTTCGGCATTTGGCCTGAAAATATGTTATCTTGAATGAAAGACATGCTTCCTTTAGGAATCGAATACACTTTGCACAGAACTCGGTTAATGGGATATTTTGCACTTGTTTTTTCCAGCGTTTTCGCATGACCAAGAATAACTCCAGGATTCACGCGAACTTTTCGTATGAATAAAGAAACATGATCCAAAACAACTTTAAATCCTACAGATCCTTGCACACAAAATTCGGGCTTGCTTCGTATTAATTTTATTTTTAAATCCACTAAATTGAGCAAAAGACGATCTTGATGAAATAAATCTGAATGTATGCAACCAATCATGTCTACAGTTGCAATTTCTTTAAAAAATTCAGTTCTTTTCTTGAAACCATCATCAGAATCCTTGTAAAATAGTTCAGCCGTTAATTGGGAAGTTTTGCTGTCGTATCCATGGTTTAAGAGAGTTTCAATATGAGATCGATAGGGATATGTATTACTAGAATTGGAAACCACGCGATCATTTAAGGATACATCTACTTGAGAAAATAATGAATGTAGAAATAAATTCACAGGTCCTATAGTATCATCTTTAGTAATAGGCATATTGTCCACTTTTACTATTTTCGCTTTTACATATAATTGTGTTTGACTGAGATCTATGTAATCTTCTGCACTTCCAGAAATGTGAAATTCTACAGGTGCGTTATCGAAAACGATAGAAAGAGGGATATATAAATATATATTTAACATAAGAATAAAAGGAGCAATTTCATTGTCTTAAAAATCCACTGATATTTGAGTTGATGAATAAGTAATTATTATCAGTAATTATGTATTAACATCACCACATCGAAATTGGTGCCTCATGAATCATGCCATTTTCTGCCAAAATCTGACTTTGAGATTGGTTTAAATTACAAAATACATTAGAATCTTCTTTGTTTTGATTCGAGTGGCACCAATTTTGCTTGCGGTGACGCTAATATGCGAGTACCTTATAATCTAAGCTTCTGTTAACAAAAAAGTTCATTAATCATTTTTTGGCTTAAACACTTACTCCTGAGTCTCTGGTATCACATAATTAATGTAAACTGAAACAATAAGCAAGAAAATTATAGTTTAGAAAATAAACAAATATAAAATTTTGCGTTCAAAAAATAGAAATTATGAAAATTTAAATTAAAATGTTATTTAAAGCAGAAAAATTAAGCCTTAATTTTGATGAAATTACCATAATCAGTTCTGAGCAAACAAAACACTTTCAGAAAGTCTTGAATATAAAAAAATGAAACAGAAATAAGGTAAACATAAATATATATAAAGTAACCTTATGCATAGTAGAAATTATGACATTAATTCAAACCAAGAAGCAACCTTAAATATATAAATAAAAGTCTGATTTTGATGAAAATATCATAAACAGCTCAGAACAAAATGAACATGTCAGAAAGTCTTATATATAAATAAAAATTCATATGCATTTTCGACTCATTAAAAATAAAGAATTCCTGGTAATTCCTGATTCCCAGTTTCCTGGGTATGAATACATAAATAAACCTTTAAGGAAACACTTTGAGAAAAAGCCTTATGGCATAGTTCAGAAACACAAGGCTTTTCCTTGGTATGAATATGCAAATTTAAATTATCACCTCAAGAGAAAGCCTTATTGCATACTTCACAAAAATTGAAGTTTTCCTTGGTATGATTTTAATTAAATGACCAAATTGAGCAAATGCTCAGTTATATAGTTAACAAATCTGAGGCTTTTCATTTGTAAAAATACATAAATGTGGGGATTGATTCTTCAGTTCTCCACCAGAATGCAGCACCTTCGCCCCTAATATCCCCTACAGCCGCAGATCACAGACGGCAGTTGGACCGGAAACTCGCGAAGGCTCTCGAGGAGAGACAAACTACTAATTGTCTGATCGCGAGTAGGCGACCAGACATACCATAAACATACGCGCGTGCTGTTCATAGATGGAGGAATTCTCTACAACTCTGGAAAACAGAACTGTACCTTTCTTTGTAAATATTTCATTCATGAACCTGTCATACCTCATCTTCACCAAATAAACGGATATTCTGTTATTCAAGTGGTGTGTTTGTGTAAACCAACCCACCACACCCCACATTAAATGCAAATTTAAACTGACTCCGTTACAGAAAGTCTTACTGCATACTTCACAAACATGAGGTTTTTCCGCAGCACAAATACACATAAATGTGATATTAAATAGCTACTTTGAGAAAAGGCTGGCCGCATATGAGGTTTTTTTGGTATGAATACGTAAATATTTTTTTAATGAATAACTTGAGTGAAAGTTTTATTACATATTTTACAAACATGAGGTTTATCCTTGAAATGAATGCATAAATGTGATTTTTAATTACCCTTTCAAGTGAAAGTCTTGTTGCATATTTCACAAACTTGAGGCTTCTCATTTGACTGAAAGTCAAGTGATGTTTAAAATATTATTTTGAGGAGCAGCCATTTGGCTTTTTGTAAAATTGGAAATCTTATTTTAGAGGAGAGCATATTTGATTTCAAAGAAAAAGAAAAGGTTGAGTTGCACTCTTTTTGTGGTAAATAGAACACTTAAGAAATTACATCTTTAATGTAATTTTGAAATTAGAATTTTTGTTGCCCTTGATAAACAATGTATGAGAGTAAGCATTAGTGTTATTTCTAAAATAAAATCCAGCTGAATATCAGAACTTCAAGCAAACTAATTTCTCTTCAGCTTGTTGAAACCACTATATTAAAATATCTAACAATAATGGTTACGTAATTGGATGAAGCTGGAAATTTTTATTTAAAACAAGGTTCTCTTCATCAATGTAAATGAAACCTAAAAGGTACGTTTCAACAGAAATTCAATTTCTTGGAGGGCAATTTAAAAGAGACATTGACCAACATATATCACATAATACAAGTATTTTGAAATACATGAAGAATATCACTTCATTTAAATGGTGAATGATTGGTTTAATGTATTGACCCATCAAAATAACTAAACTTGTGGTATTATCCACATAACAAACATTATTATGCAGTGGGAGCCCTTTGAAATTGCATACATATATTTTTCAAACGGACTTCTGAAAATTTAGAAGCTTCTAAATTTCAAAAAATACTCTCCAGGATTTGTTTGATTAAACTGTAATGCAGCACTCCTAATTCTACTTTATTTAACATCTTATGATTCACGCAGGTTCGATTATTTAACTAATGTCTGCATCATGATAGTGGTTAGTACATTAAAATCATAATTAAAGACAACGCAAAATTAATGAATTACTCGGATTAAATTAAAACAAATGCGTTTATTACATTTAAAAAACAAATCACGAAAATTAATGATTATTCGCTACTAAATTTCTGAGATTAAGAATATTACAACATTTCACTTATCTGAAACAGAGGCCAGGCGATGGGTGGTCCTTGGGGTATGATCTGTTTGACAAAATTTAAACTCTCTGTTAATCTGTGATCTGCTAATCTGTCGAGAAATGTCCCGGTTCCTCCTTTTAAGTGGGGGCAAATTACCCCCTTTTTCATCCGCACGCCCTTTGGTCTCGCCTAGTCATTGGTCAGGAACCAAGCGCAAAGTTACAAATTTCTCGACTCCTCTTCAAATTTATGAGTCCATTCAACTTTCCTGACCGGCCGTTGGGACCCCCCCCCAACTAAAGAATCCGACAACATCCTGTCAACAAAAAACAAGGGGAATACACAAATTACATGTGTCTTAGGGACCATCTTCAAACCCGATCAGCATCTAAGCCTTCCAGTCTCCAAGCCACCCATCACTCCTCCCCCCTTTCAGACTCACAAACACCTGGAAAGTAAAAAGACGTAAATTTTTTTAACACATTTGCAGTAAGTAAATACTGAGATGGGATTTTAAATGACAGAAGGAATCGTCCAACCACGAGCCCTGGATGACTTCTTGATGCAACGAATTCTTGGAATCACGACTGCAGGAGAGAAAATTATTTGGAGGAGGGAGATTGAGCTCTTTAGTGTCAAGTGCAGTAGGAAAGGCGGGAATACCTCCTCCTGCTGTGAGTGTGAAGGATCAATGACACGAATGTCCTGCCATTTGATGAATTGAAGAAGGGTGGGAAACACTGCACTGGAGAATGTAGCCGACGCCTCGAGCATTGTAAATCAGCATCAGTCTTCGGCGATGTCTCGTTGACAGTCATAAATCTTGAAGCTGGGGAACCCGATGAATGTGACTGTCCTGTCATCCTGACGCCATGGCGAAGGGGGAAATGTCATTTCCTGTGGTCCTTGAGTCATGTCCACGCCCGACCTGAATAGGAGAAAAAAAATTCTTCCAAAGAGATTATTTGAAGTGCGAAATTTGTTCCACAGACACAAAACACGTGAACCAATTTCCCTTTCCCCCCTCACTCTTCATTCTCCCCACTGAATTGTTGACCGATAGTAACCTTTCGTTTGAATACCACACCGGCCATCCCTTGCCTCCGTCTCTACCAAGCAAATGTAGTACAATAAAACGACTTGCAAAGAAAGAAAAAAAATTTCCTAAAATTCGAATTTTAAGATGAGATCTGGGCTACCGCATAATTTACACAAAATAATTGCACGCACGAAAACATTGTAACAGTATAATTGTGTACATAACACAGCAGTGATTAATATGTAATATAAATAAAACAAGTGATATATATATAAAGATACCAGTAGATACTCAAAAAATTTTTTTGACTGTGACACAGATTTTGGCGCGACATGTATGCATAGTAAAATGGGAAAAAACAACTTTTCTGATGTCTGGCATGAAAGTTAAACAGATATTTCCTGTATAATTATGCAAACTCCTCCTTCTCACCGATCATCGCAGAACGACATGATGAAGAAAATTATTAGCTAATAATGTACACAAAAAATATCCACCATTTTAAGGAATTAAAAAAATTATTTTCCAGTGTGAGATTGTAACAATTTGTGAGAACAAGTTTAGATAAGTTATTATTATTATTTATGAGTATAATGAAAAAACAGAAAACCATCACAACATTGCATCACCTAACATCGAAATTCGACATGATAACAATATGACATGATTACATAAGAAATTGCAACGTACATCAAAGTCAATGAGCATAAGGAATTATAAATTCACCCTGAGCCTTGAGTACTAATTAAATTAAGCATGCATTTGAAATACAACGTACAACAAAATCAATAGCATAAAGGAATGACAAATCCACCATGAGAATTCCGTACGAATAGTATAACTTAGGCGTGCATTTTCTTTATTACAAAACGATGAATATGCATGTGATCAGGATGCAAACCCAAGGTCAAGAAACAAAAAAAATTTTACTAAAAGTAGACGAGATTATTAAAATTGTGGCTGTTAATAAAAATGGATTTTAAGTCTATATATAAAAAAAAAACAATAGAAGGCGAAAAACGAAACACTTCACTCTAACCTTTGAGTGCTATAAATGTGCACTGAACAGAGCGATTCGCATGTCACCAACACCAAACACAAAAAAAAATTTGTCCAATAATAAAAATTAATTCCCATCACTATAACTAATTCACCAAAATCGACTACCGGCAACTCGAATACTGACTCTCAAACAACATAGCCATAAAACCTTATAACCAATACGATCCGCTAACAATTAACTAACGCTACAAACAGATAACTATCTCTCAAAAACAGAACTAACTCGACAACTGAAACTCTAATTCTCAATCATTTCTACTAAATCACTTAACTAATACCTGAATAATCATATTAATTCACAAACTCATAAAGCAATTCTCTGTATCTCTTCTTCCAACACTTCGTTAAACATAACTTCCGTAATTAATTCACATAACCCGCTAGATTCTAATACAACTATAATGACAACAATTTCCTGTACCTCTTTAACAATTCGCTAAACATAACTTCCGAAAATAATTCACATAACCCGCTAGATTCGAATACAACTACTATGACAACAAAACAAAACAAGAAAACTACTTTCCATGCAGACAAACAAGAAAATATTAAATTCACATCAGTATTCAATATCACCAATAATAACTCAAATGTAACCAACACTCTTCACATAATGAAATTCAACTTATATATATAAAAAAAATTCATGCTCTAACCCACTAAGTATTCAAAACAATTTCATAAGTACAGAATGAACACAAGACTTATCTACCTCAATACTAAATAATATGACCAAGAATTTTCATCAAAAAAAAAATTATAATGAACCAATAACACGAAATCAAAACTAACTTCACTTAATCAATCAACACTTATACCGAGTGGTACATCATGGAGGGAGAGAGAAAAATTCATAAATCGACAAAACCGAAAAAAAAACAAAACTGAATACCTAATTCAAGAACCCCAATTGAAACTGAACTTACTCAAAAACATTCTAAAACGAGAGTACAAGAACACAATACTAGTAACTATACTTGAAACATAGCTTAGAAATTCCTTTAGTGTGAATAAAATTTTACTAGTGCGATGGCCAACACAGAATAAAACAAACAACCATCTCCAAGATTATCAAAATTCATAAAAAACAATTGTAATTAAGAATAATAATGGCAAAATAGCTACTTTCTACTACACTATCATAAGGTACAATCATGGCGAAAAGCAATAAAGGATAAGAAATAAACATAAATGATAATGCATCCACAATAAGTATTCAATGAGTAGATTGCAAGATAAAAGAATAATATATGATCGATTATAATAACATGATAAAAACAACGTTATGGTAGTAGTAAAACCCCAGAATTTTAATACTTTTAAGCAACAATGAAAATCGCAAAGAGATAATGTATAAATGAAACACAATAACAAAATACGTATAATGAGCATACTAAAAAAAACACATGGAGCATGTGTGGGACTACACACATAGCTAAAATAGTAATTCACTGACTTTATGAGTTATACAAGAGACCTTTCTCTATATTTACTAACTTATTGTAGACATGTACCTTGTGTCCACATCATATATATTGAAATAACATACATGCAAAAGTATATGAGTGACAAAAACAAAATAAAAAAAACATCAATGTATATAATATTGATATATATATGAGTACCAACATAATAAAATACAATTAATTCTCATTGATACAAAATGAATTCCTACAATACACCCGACAACAATCTTTGAAGTATTAAAAGATAAGCATGGACCCTTCTCCAATAAAAAATTGTCAACAATAATATGAACAAAGTAAACATTAAAATTTTATGTATGAATTTAATTTATTTATTTTGAAACACTGTAATAAGATTAATCTAAATATTCGAATTCACACGATTCCTTAAATTATATCTCTGTTCCTCACAAACATTTTTTACCTCTGTATCTACTGTTATATTTTCATCCAAATTGTTCAAATGCAAATATTTAAATCTTTTTATGAAAGGAATCATTCGGTTGACATGCGTGTTAAATTTCTTTCTCAGATGCTCGACATGCTGAACTCTGTAATTCACTTTGGAAAACCGTTCTACAACTCTATAGGGACCTTCGAACTTGGGTCTGAGTTTTGGAGACAATTTAGATTTAGGTGTCCTGATAAAACATAAAGAACCAATTTGATAATCGTAATGATGCGACTTTGTATTCCTTGAGCTAAGAGCGATGTGCGATGCTTCTTGATTTTTTAAATTGTCTAGGACCTTCTGAAAAATATTCTTTAATGAAGGTAAAAGTCTTTCGACGTATTCATACGTGTTTTGTGATATATCAGAGCTCTTTTGATATGTGTACGACAGACGAATGTCTCTGCCGTGTTCTAAAAAGAAAGGCGAAGTGAAAGTGGCCTCGTGAATTGCTGAGTTTAAAGCTAACATAGTGTGAGGGAGTTGTTCATCCCAGTCGTTTGTGTCATGAGTGATTGCTGCAAGGATGTTAGCCAGCGATTGATTTGGTTTCTCTACTCTTCCATTTACGTGAACTGAATAAGTTGAAATATGTCGTTTCTGGATACCCATGACTCTACAAAATTCCAGGAACTCAGAACTTTTAAAATAAGTGGCGTTATCGACAACCAACTTATGAGGGCAGCCCCTGTGTGTACAATATAATTATCAAAGAAAGCTTTAGATATGGTGCTGGACTTAAGATCAGGAAGTGGGACGATATGAATGTATTTGGTGAATGCATCTATCATGGAAAGGACATAACTATTCCCGCTAGGCGTGGTTTTTAAAGGACCAAAATATCCCTATGACAAGTTTCACCTGGCACATGGCTCTGTTCCATCGGCTGGTGTGGGGCTAGTGGCATATTGAAAGCGTTTTTTCGAGTTAAACAAATGATGCAAGAACGAACAAAATTCTTAGCATCCTTGTACATATTAGGCCAAAAATTTTTTCGCTAAGTCTCTGATAAGTCTTGAAAAATTTAAGATGCCCTCCATATTCCGAATGAATTGATTCCAAAACTTTCGCTTTAAGACAATGAGGAACACAAACTTGTTTTCTCATGGCAGTTCTGGGTGACTTATTTGGGCGCTTAGAAAAATGACATAGCACTCCCTCCCCATTAATAAAATAACTGCTAATTCGTGGGCTAAAATCTTTATTATTAATTTTAAGTAGGATGTCGTTTAACGATTCGTCGTTTTTCTGCATTTGTATTAGATCATCAGAATCAGGTAAAGCTAAAGTAATAGTGTTGACATAACGAGATAAATGATCGGCGACGGTATTCAAAGAGCCTTTTACGTAATGAATTTCCTAATTAAATTCTTCAAGTGACAATTTCCAACGTAGAATTTTAGAAGAGGGATTTTTATTAGATAAGTACCCTACTAAAGGCTTGTGATCCGTAAAAACTTTGAACTTCCTCCCCAAAAGAAAAGGCCTAAAAAAAATTTAGAGCTGAGTAAATTGCGAAAAATTCTAGGACCGTGGCGTTGTATTTAGATTGCGAAGGATTCAACTTTTTTGAAAAAAAATATAAAGGTTTAACTTCTGAATTAGGATACCTCTGTTCTAAAACAGCCCCGATACCCGAGGAAGACGCATCAGTCGTGACTTGCAATTCTGCGGCAAGATCAGGTAGAGCCAAAACAGGTGGATTTAGAATAGCGTTCTTAATATCATCGAATGAAGCCTGAGCTTCTGAAGTCCACTCAAAAGGAGTATCTTTTCGCAAAAGATTCGTTAAAGGCAGTGTACGTTTGGCAAAATTTTTAATGTACCTTCTATAAAAATTACAGCATCCTAAAAAAGATTTTATTTGTTTCTGATCTATCGGAACAGGAAACTGATTAATTGTGATCGTCTTATCCTTATCAATGAGTATACCCTCCGGTGTGACAACAAACCCCAAAAATTTACATTTCTTAGTTAAAAACTGGCACTTAGCTGGATTGAATTTAAGATTAGCTTTTTCGAAACGCTCTAACACTTTATTAATTAATTCGAAATGTTCTTGGATGGTTTTTGAAAACAAAATTATATCATCTATGTAAACTAGAGCGCCGTTGTGAAGTAAATCTCCTAATATTTCCTGCGCTATGGATTGAAAAGCTTTAGGGGAATTTTTAAGACCAAAACAAAGTCTATTAAATTCGTATTTATCACCGTCAGGTGTAGAAAAAGCCGTTTTATGTCTATCTCTATAATGAAGTGGTATTTGATTAAATGCGGACTTCATGTCTAAAGCGGAAAAATAATTCGACCCCGAAATCTCATGAAGAATGTCGTCCAAGGTAGGTATAGCAAAATCCTGAGTCAATGTAATTTCATTCAACTTCCTAAAATCTAGAACTAAACGCCATTTATCTCTCTGTCTGACAAATAAAGCAGGTGTGTTATACTGAGATCTGGATTTTGATACAATGCCCGCACTCTCTAAATCGGATATTTGTTTCCTAAATTCGTTTCGAAGATTAAATGGGATTTTATAAATCGGACATCTAATTGGGTAATTATGCTGCAATAATATTCTATGATGTTCTGTATTAGCGGCGGATAATTCAGCGGTTGATCGAGCGAAAGCATCTTTGTGTTTTATTAAAAGTTGCATTATAATTTACTCTTTGTTCTAGGATCTAATCCAGAGAAGTTAAAGTCTTTTTCAGATAATTCAGGTAAGGTATCTTGTGATATTGGTAAATCGACCGAAAATTCTTCATAACTATTAACAGTGCAGATTTTCATGTTTTTATTTAAAGTTATAATGTGTTCGGAATTATTCGTAATTTGTAACTCGGTTGTGTTAAGTTGAGAATCAAAAGTGACATGCGGTGAATTTATATGTATACCCTTATTTTTTAATTTAACAGCACCAACAATAGTCGCAACTACACTAGAATGAGGCAAAACTGGTACCTTAAAACGAACATTTTTAACCTGCTTTGGACCAATAATAGTTTTATTTTCCAAAATTCCAAATATATCACACGCAGTGTCATTTTGCAACGAAATTTCACAATTAACAAATGGAATGGAATTCTCAGCTATTCTCAAACAATTAAATTTCGTATCTAACATCGCGTGCCTAAGTTTAATAAAATCGAAACCCAAGATCGCTGTGTAACCAATATTTAATTTCTGCTTAGTGATAAAAAAAATTTGCTCACAATGAAATTTCCCCAAAACCAAATGTATCTTGTAACAACCCACTATTTCCACTTCCCCGTTATTTACTGCCTTGATTTTTACTAGGACTTCCAACGGTTTCATATATTTATTCTTTATTTTATCGAAAAGAGAATTTGACAACAGTGAAACAGAAGCTCCAGAATCAATTAAAATATTGAACTTATGGCCCCCAGAGCTTGCCTCGACAATCGGTAAGTTAACATTACAAATTGGAGAGAGAGCACCCAATTGCCCGTCTTCTAATAACGTCTCTCTCCTCGAAAGTTTAAATTCCCTGCGTTCCTTTGACCGTGAAAATGTGTTTGAAAACCACCCCGAAAACCTCCCGAGGGCGGTGATTCATAAATCACTCCCCTATTCTGATTGACATTGTATCTCTCTCTCTCTCTGTGAAGAACCGCTTCGACCTAGCGAATTTCCCGGAAACCCAAGTGTATTCTCTGTGAGGCTTTCAGCTCTCATCTGTTTTCGGCACTCGTTTTGTTTATGACCTATATGTTTACAATAATAACATCGAAATGAAACGGGGTTTCTGCGAGGGAAATTTCTCGATGAATCAGAGTGATAGGCATTTACG